>SCLH01063345.1:0-37352 GCA_004367855.1 Oikopleura vanhoeffeni
TTAGTGCTCTAGAATAGACTCACCACCTGGTGGTGTGGTGTAACAGGGTTGCTTTTGAGATCTGTAATTGTTAGACGAAGGCTAGATCTACAAACGAGTATCCTCAGTTTTTTAGAACTGCCCTAGATTTGATCTGAGGCGTGATTGAAAGGTACCAAAAAGCGACACCACCCCCTTAATGATGTTAAAGTAGAAAATGATTAACCTCCATTAAGAGTTACTGTTATAATAACCGATTGTCTTGTTAAGGGCCTCGGTGCATTTTGACAGATTTGCACTTTTTCAATTTTTTTTTGTCTTATGGGAAACTTTTTGCCATTTCAAAATTTACGAATAAAACTTTTTCGAACACAAGTTGCCACTTTTCAGCTTGCTTTGTATAATTTGAATTTCTTCAGATTGATTATTTTTACTTTATAAATCGTCTTTTGAAAAAACACTAAAAAACGCGCGTTTGTAGTTACGTGTCTAAATTACAGTAAAATTTATTTTTTATTAATTAGGACTCCTATTTAGGAGCTCTAAAATACGGTCCTGTCGACCGTTGAAAATTTATTAAGTTTACATTCATACGATTTTTAAGATAATCGAAAATTTAAATTTTTGAAAAAAGTCGAAAAAAAACGAAATTTTAGCACATCGAAAGAATATTTTTTTTTCATGACTTAAATGAAATAAATTTAAAACGGTCGACAAGTTGGCTGACCAATGGGGCAAGTCTCGGTGAAATAATTTTTTTTAATTCTTGACTAAGAGGTCTTAACTTTATTTCGCGCAAACCGTATTTTCATTCAAAAAAGTATGATTCAGAGTATAAACAGGAGCGAAGAAACAAAACGAACATATTTAAATATAGTGAAAGTAGCCATTCCAATAGTTTAGTACGCGAAAATGACAATTTTGAGAATAAAAGTGATAATTAGAAAATTTAAATGTCATCAAAATATTCCTTGGGTATGATTTGCTGTAAACGATATTAGCAACTATGGTCTGATTTTGACCACAGCGGATTCTTAAAAATTATTAAAGTTTTACATTAAAATCATGATTTGATCTTTAGCAAATCATACCCAAGGAATATTTTGATGACATTTAAATTTTCTAATTATCACTTTTATTTTCAAAATTGTCATTTTCGCGCACTTTTTTTTGTCGATTTACAGCCGATCAGGGCGAAATTCAAAAAAGTACGACCGATTCGATGTTCATCAACACTTGGGTTTGTTTTATTCCGAAAATGACGTTTCTGGCATTTCCACGGAAAAAGCCTTGTATCAAAACGTCGAAAAACACCCTTTATTGGCACATTCAACTAGATTGCTGACTTCTGAGGAAAAATCGAAAAACAGAACCGATTCACTAAAATTCAGACAATTTTCCGGATTCTCGCTGAGGGACTCGTGTTTAACCGCGGTTAACCACATGGTTGGTGGTAGTGGTAGTAAACTATCAAATGAAATCATGAGATCAAAGATAGATCTTTCTAATGTATGTTTTAAAAATGTCGAGTCTGAATTTGTCTAACCGTACGAAGCCTCTGAAATCCCAAAAATCACTAACACCAGTGGTGTTACACCACCCTTAAGTTGAATAAAAACCTAAAAAAACTAATTTTCAAAGAAAATGACCAAAGAAAAGTGTAAGTGAAACAAACGTCCTGACATTTTCTCAAACGTCCTGACAAAAATTGTCAAATCATAGGTGTCAGGACGTTTGAGTATGTGGTGTACTTATTTTTTGAAAAAATTATTGGAATCACCAAATAAAACCTTTGGTCGTGATCAGAAAAAAATTCTAAGACTTTTTTGCCATAACACCAATGGTGTTACACCATAGCCCAAAAATGATCACGTAACCATATATTCAAGAAATAAGGTTGGCTAAAATAGTTCTGTTTTTTTTCAAAAATTGCTCAAAAAACTTTTTGAAATCAGTAAGGACTCCTCACTGAGGAGCATCTTTGAAAGTTTTTACGACTTTTTTTTCATTACACCAAAGTCCAAAAAAAATCAGGTGGCCTTCAAATCAAGAAATAAAGTTTTGGTTCAAGTACACAAATAGTACTCAAATCACGCTGAAAATTTTGGCCAACTAAGGCTCAATCGTGCCTAGACCTTGAGTGAAAAATTAATTATTAAAATAGCGATTTTCATTATCAACAATAAATTAAATTTTATTGACAAAAAAATTTATAATTTTTCAGAAATTGTGGTCAACTAATGCTTGATTCTCTTCGTTATAAAATTATTTTTTCTTCGTTTTCTAGAACATTTTGCGCAGCAGTAAATCATGTCGGTATAAAAGCAGCCACCAGAAGACTCATCATAAAGCATAACTTTACAGTCCTAAACATGAGGTAATAATTATTACTCATTCAACATTTTAGGGGGTGGTAGATCATACTTTTTTACGCGGGTTTTGCCGCTTATGGCCGTATCAATCTGAAAATTTGGTCAATGTAGTTTTTTTTTTTATATTTGAAAAATTTCAGATTTTTCATCAATTCAAACAGCGCCATCAAGTGCTGACAATACAAATTACGACATTTTTCAGCACCAAAAACTACAATGGTGACCAAATTTTACAATTGCCCTAATTATACCATATTTCCAACAAATCAAAAAGATTATGAAAATTAAAAAAAAAGTCCTTATAATCAATATTCTCACTTTTTCCGTGAAAAATGAAAATTTTTTTCATTTTGAATTTGGTAAATTCCAATAAACGCCAAAATTATTTTCCATTATTTCGACGATTTTATTAGTAATTTTATAATTCTCTCAACTTACATTGCAGTTAAAACAAGGTTTATGAAAAGATTTGTCACCAAGTTTTATTTGGACAGTATCGATAGAGCCAGATTCTGGTAAAATAGGCTTCTTACATTTAACACATTCAACAGCATTCAATCTATAAATAACAAAATAATCGTCTAACTTTATCTAGGAAAAAAAATATTTTCAAAATTTACAAAAGTTATATTAAGGGGATTGTGGGTGCTTCCCGCACTGTGCCTCGGGGAAAAATAAGCCGTTTTTAAAACTCAAAATATCTTCTTTGAGAATTGAGTTAACGTTTTATTTTTCAATTGTATATTGTGTCCGTAACCTTGAGAAGTCAAAAATTGATTCATTTTTAGAAAAATATTATCACATCAACCTTTAAATGCATAAAACCTAATTGCTGGTATTTCTTTCCATTGAAGTATCGTCATATCCACGTATCCAAAAATCACATAATGCCGATATTATTGATCAGAAAAAAATTGTCTACAATTGCAACCAAGCATTATTTATAAATTCATCTTAATTCGCCGAAAATTATTTTTGAAAATTCCTTGCTATAGTTGAATATAGGCAAAATGTACATTATTTTACAAAAAAAGTATAACTCACGAATGGTACATGCGATTTCTTTTCTCTTTTTCATAAATCATCTCGATTATCTTATTAAACTTTTTGATTAAAAAAATTTCAACATTTTTTTTTATATTTTTCGCAATCACTATTTTATGCTGATTCAATGCGCGCCATTATTACATTGATTATACTTAAAATTGAAATATTGAAAAAGGGCCAAAAATTGTAACAATTATAAATTGAAATACTTTCATTTAGTGTAATTTTTTGCTGTGATTATTATTTTTTGTAATTTGAGACTATCCAATGTGGAATTGTAAATAAATAAATTATTTTTGCAAGCAAATCCGATGTTCTAGAACTAGTTATTAGATAGGAAAAAACTTTTTTTTTGCTTGCAATCAATTTCTCGGTAATATAGTATTTTGGCTATATAGTTTTTCGGCTATATCACAGAAAAAATTGAAGAATTTTAGACATTTCTAGAATTCCAGAATTTTTATGGGATTGAGCTTTCGGTTCAATAAAACATAAAATTTTCTGATAAGATCATCAAAACAAAAATTTTCAGGCATTCTTTTTAATACCACAAATTTCATAATTAAATATCTCATATGCAATTTTGCCAACTTTGAGGTATTTTTCTGATTGAGAAAAAAAATAATAATTTTGAAATATTTTTTTAATACACATATACGTAAGATGATATTTCTGAGCGATTCCCGCTACTCTGTCCCCCAAAAATGAATACAACTCTAGAAACTCGATATTTAATTATATACCGAAAAATATATAGCCGAAATACTATCTTCCCAATTTCTCATGTGCTGGATGGTCGGATACAAGAAAACAATACCGAATTTGAGACCGTGGTTGAAAATAACTACTGCACCACAATCCCCTTAACCCTTGAAAGCTCAAAGCCGATTAATCGGCTCAAAAAATTTCAACCTCAAAAAATCTTAAAAAATTTATTGAACCTAAGATTAATTTTCAGATATGTTTAGAGATTTTTTTTGTGAAAATTCAAGTTCATTCATTACACAATAAAATATAAAAGCTGGTTTTCGACGGGCATTTTCGACAAATAAATGTTAATATTTTTAAATTCTATTTAATTATTAAATAATTTCAAATTTTCTTCTTGTAAAACAATGAAAACAATTGAAGTGTTCAAAGTCGAGCCCAAAAATCGGCTTTGGAGCCTCCAGCGACGTTTTTAGTTTGGAGCTTCTAAGGGTTAAGGAAACCGAACGCATTTAAATTCGTCCGTGGGCCCGTACTTTTACACGTTGGATTTCATTTCCGATAAGATTGTGTGAAAAATTAAATTAGCAAGAAATTTTTCTTGAAAAAAAAATGTATTTCTTCATATCATCGAGTTTTTTTAACTTACATATGAAAACATTTGAGACAAACAACATCTTTTCCAAATGATGTACAATCTTCGTTTTGAATATTTCGGTGGCACTGGTTACAGTTGAAACACTCTGGATGAAATGACTAAGAAACAAATGATCAAAAATTGCTGAGGAACGCAAATTAAGTACAGTTAAGTTAGGGCTCTCCGCTTTTTGGAGCGTAGGTTTTTGAAATGGATCGTCAGAATTAGTTTCTCCTTTACTGGGAAAACGAAAAGTTAACGACGTTCAACTGAAAGTTATTATACGCATCTAAATGCCGTCGCTTCCATCGGCCTAAGCATATCCCATAGTGGATATGAATTTACGTAACACCCGGGGTTACACCCCAACTTGGCTGTCGTTAATTTTTGAAATAATAAATGTTTAGTTTAATTTGCCGTTTTGGTAAAAAATTGGATCGGATCGGTCGAATTTTGAAAAAATTGGATCGGATCGGGATCGAAAAACCAATTCGATTCCGATTAAATTGTGCCGACCCCTGGTTTAGAACCGTGTTTATAAGTTTTTATTTATTCATACTAGCTTTTAACAAGCTACAAACAATTAATGCCCTGATTCTCACCTTATTAGACGAGTTTATTGCTCTTCCTTGAATTTCTTTCTTGCAAGTAAAACATTTCTCACGAATCTTGAAAAAAGACATTAGAAATTGCTTGAAGATCGACTTCGAACAGCCAGGTTTTAAAGCCCTATTTTACCAATATTATATGACTCATATATTTGATATATCATACATTGAACTAGTTAACATGATGAAATCTTACAAAGTCATACATGTTTTCGATTTCACCTGACTTTCTATCTGTCTCGAAAATGCAGCTGATTGGCTAATTCCCACACTCGGTTTTTGAACAAAAATAACGGTCTCCAAATTTACTCTAAAGAATTTTCAGTCATACTGAAACGAGAAAAATTATTCAAAATGAAGGTATGAAGCTAAATGTGCTAAAATATAGCATTTATAATAAAGATCAGATTTTAAAAATAGTAAAAACATTATAACTGAAATTACCATAAACTTTCTCTAAAAACATTTTTCATCGAAAAAAATCAACTAGACCCACGAAAATGTTGAAATTAAAAAAAATAGAGTTCAGGCTAAAAAACCGCAAAAAAACACTAAAACGTCCACATGAACGCACCTCTGTTAACAAAAATGTGACAATAGTATCTCAAGTACTGCACCTTATCATAGCATGAGCCACAAAAAACTTCTGATGAAAATGTGGTTCGAAATTCTGTATTATGTAAATTTTTATGGCACGTTATACATGTTAAACACGATATGTGATAATCTTTTCCCATCGAAGTACATCCTTGGTTTAATCCTACGACTCCACAGCATTTAAAGCATGTCGTAGAAAAATCTTTTGTTGGAGTTTTTAGGTTGTTCATCAAAATTTGCAATTGTCTGTCAATTTCATCCATTTCAGAATCTGGATTTTGTTCTAAATTTCTAATTATAAAATGTTTCAAAGAAGATCTCACTGATCGACATCTACGCAAAAATATCTTTGCATAAATTAACGATTATCTGGTAACCAGACTCTGGTTGTCGATAAATATTGGAGAAAATTTAAAAAAAGTAAAATACTACTATCGATAGTATAATACTGAAATTTTCAGTTTAAAATCATGAAAACACATACTGTATTCAATGATTTCTTCAGTCTTTAGGTCTCATAGGATATTAATAAGATAATAAAAACTCACCATGATTGCTTATGAAAAGTATGTTTATTAGAAAGTCTCTTTCGAAAAAAAATTCGAATCGGATCGGTAGACCCGCCCGGCTTATGATTTTCCAAAAATCACCATTATTATGAAAATTGTGTTTAGTTTTTTAATTCCGCAGCGGAAATAGTCACTCGGAAATTTCATCCGATCAGATCGCTTTCGAAAAAATTGGATCGGATCCGTAGCCTACTCGAAAAATTTTGATCAGATCATTTTTTCTGATCCGATCTAATAATCCCGACCCCTGGTCCAAGCCGTCAATATTTCGGCTTTTGAAAACGACACATCCAATAAAATTTTGGGATAGCTTAAAATAACCAGAAATATCCCTGAAAAATGTCCGAATCTGATCATTTTCCTATTTTTAGAAACTTATGATAAAAACTTTGTAATCTCAAAAGTTTTTGATAAAAGAAAGAAAAAAAGTCTGATTCTGACTATTTTTTTTTTGCAAATTCGTATGGTCATTTTTGGCTATTTAAGAACTCGATCGAATAAGTCGATTCTAATACATGTAGTCTAAATCTTGACCGTTGGACCCCCTTTTCACTATAAAGAGTCAATTTGGTTGCAAAAAAAGGATATCTAAAACTGCGTGATCGATAACTTTGCTGAATCATCACGCATTGATCAATTCATTTTTATCGAACTAAATTCAAAAATTAATTTTAACCTTTCGAATCCGGCGTCCAGATTTCAAGGTTTCCCAAGTCGTTTATATTTTGTAAAGTTTCTCTCTCGACAACTTTTGGTTGCAACTCATCTTCATATGATCTAAAATAAGAATGAATCATCCAGATCGATGATGTTTTATGGGGTTGAACTTGCATTCTTGGAAAATAATTAAAACAAAATACAGATGTTGCATTTTTCTTGAAAATCGATGGAATATTTACCAATTTAGAAAATCACAATTTGTCTAGTTGTGATGTTAAAAATGTGAGTATGTGAATTTTTTTTAGATGCCACGAAATTCATAGTTCATAGTTGTTCGAAATTGCGAAAATTTTCGAAAAAATGCATGCAATTTAGGTTTTTTCAAAATACGTTTTTAAATTACCCAATATTTCATCGACCTTCATAAACATTAATTTAGATTAGTATACAACGAGTCTCATTTGTGGCCTCGATTATCCCGAAGTGCGCAATGGTCCGAAAATTCCCAATCGCCAGAATTTTTTGTGAACAATTTTCGGACGATTGAAGCCTCAAGGAGAAGTTCACTATATTAAATACCGGTTCCAAAGATAATAAATGAGTCATTTCATGTTAAAAAAAATGATGACTTCGAAGTACTTGCAGATAAGCTGCTTTTGACGCGTACAGCCCGAATATGTTTATCGAAAATGATGCCTATTTGTCGAATTTTATCATGACGTCACAAAAAAACACAGTGTTCAATCACATCACACGATTGTCGACTTAATTTAAGAATCCTGTGATTTCATCGGTCACAGTGACCAGGTCACTTTGTCTTCTTGCGACGTCATCATAATATTCGACACATAGGCATTATTTTCGATATGCTTCCTGCAGAATAACTTTTGACTTACTTTTTCAAAATTGACTTTATATTCTTATCGCTTGTTGGTGACGAAGGCTCACTAAGTGATTTTATACTCCACAAATCGGTTTCTGATAACAAAGCCTTTTCATCGACTAAAACATCATTTGGTTCATTTAAAAGTAGCATATCTGGGAGTGGAATATTATCAAATGATTCCATATTTGGTGGCACATCAGGAATTTTGGGCGGCAATGGGCTCTTAATTTGAGGTCGCAAATAATTTTTGAAACAAAAATTTTTTTCCAACAAAAAAAATGTTTACTGCCCAATTTTAGAATATTTAGAAAATTTGATAGAAAATGTGATTGGCATTTTTCTTATCAGATCGGATCCAAGAAGAATGTTTTTAAAAGTTTAGGCTGAATCTCTACGAATCAGAAAAACAGCGACCTACGCTAAATAACTCATGTGTTGTTCAACTAAAAATCGAAATTATGTGACCACCTGAATGTGCCTAAGGTAGTTTTTTTAAAGGAACCACCCCTATCCATGACGATTACGGAAAAATAATAGGTGATATCGAGAAACGGTTTTTTGCATTCAACTGCCAACTAAAAAAACTCAATGGAGCAAATTTATTAAGTTGATTGAATATCCGGTGCACCGGAAAATAATTTTGATAGGTTCGAATCTCGGTGGGCCCAAATTTTTTTTTCTTAAAATTAACCGGTAAGTTCATTTTTTATCTTTGTTCATTTTTATATTACGATTTTATACACATTTAATGCTTGAACAACATTTTTGATGAATTCCAGGAAGAAAAAACGAGTTTCGATTTTTTTGCTCAAATTTTATACTGAAAATGTCTATCCCTTTATCACTTTTTGGTTAGAATACGTAGCCACTACTNCTTTTAACGTGTGATTTTAACGTTGTGGCTACGCATTCTAACCAAAAAGTGATAAAGGGATATAAAAGATATCCGGTTACCGGTTGTCCAAGAAGAAAAATGAAAATTCTTTATTGAGCTTTTTTAGTTGGCAGTTGAATGCGGAAAACAAATTCTCGATATCGCCTATGGTTTTCCCGTTATCGTCTTGGATAGGGGTGGTTTCTTTAAAAAAAACTACCTAAGTGATTTTGGACCTGTTTCGTAAAAGTTAATATACGCATTTCATTTGAAGTGTTAGATTATGGCTAAACATGTCTTTTTGTATTTTTGAAGAAAAAAATTTTTCATTACAAATTTATGAACAAAAACGTTTGCAAATATGAAAATGGACGTAAAGATTCATTATTTAAAAATATTGGTAAGCAAAAAATACCGTCATAAACATCAACCAAATAATGAATCAATAATTTTCGACCCTAAACGACATAAAATTATCTTGCTCCAATTCTAAGCATGCTTCGTCAAATTCTTTCTGTATTTCATCTAATCTACTAAACGATGACTTTCGCCTTGGTGTTGTTGGAGGGGTTGAATCCGAGACGCGTCTTCCTGATCCCATTCTTGAACGATTTTCTGGTTGTTCATAACCTGAATCTCCTTATAGAGTTTATTTCTAATTTAATACTATCAAATAAATAATTTAATTGGTGTTGAGAAAACTATGCTACGAGACACTGTACCCGAAACACAAAAAATGCCTTAAACAAACTTTTCCTACCCAAAAAGGGATATTAATGAAGTCAGCCGTACTTTTAATCAAAAGTGAAAAATAAAGAATTTCAGAAAATCTGAAGATATTTTCGATTCTATCATTTATTTTAAATGCGATTAGGTTGAGCAACTAATTCGCGCCATAATTGAGAAATCCGACTAAAAATATCATGCAATATGGTGTAGTTGGTTGACACACTCAAATCATGATGAGAGCCGCGGGTTCAAGCCCCGACTTGTCTCTTCCCCCTTTTCAGTCATTACGGACCTAACATAATTCTTAGAGCGGTCTCAACTTGAGACTCTCAAGCCATGCTTTTTTCGACGTGACTTATTTCTTAAAAACTATGATAAATCAATTGATAGAACAAAGTTAGGTTTATGACGAAAACTGTCTATTAGATTACGAAGCCAGCAAAACAAAATCTAGACAAAGTTATTCTGAATATTATTGGAAATAAATTAATTATAAGCCCTGCCTGAATGTCGTGGATGAAATTTCAAGGGTGAGATCGGATAATTTCGTCCAGAAGAATGTTTCTTCGGCGATTTTGGCAGGCCTAAGCCAGTATCAAAATTTTGAAAACTGTTAAATACGGGTTCTTCAAAAAAGTCTGGAGTAACAGTCTGATTATTTTCGTTGCCTCTTTGTGTGTTCGGCGGAATATATTCTTTTTCGTTCTCTTGTTCTTGGATGAACATGAAATTATTTATTTTTGAATTCATATTCATAATCATGTCAAAAAAAGAAAAATTTGATACTAAATAAAAAAAATAGTTAACTATGTTATACATAACCTTGAAGCACAAAAATGAAGATCATTTTCTAGTGCGCGCCCAAATGCGCGTTATGTTACATAACCTATGTACCAAAACTTCGTGTAAGGACATCAAGCGCACTTATTCTTCAATTTCTTTATTAGGAAACGATTTTGAAGCCCTAAAATTCTCATGAGACTGTTAATTCATTTTTTTCAAAATATTCTATTCATATAGATTCATTTGGCCATGATTGGTCATTTGGCCGAAATTAAAAAAAAAACATTTGACCATATAAGGTAGTTAAAAACGGGACGTTACCTCTTGAACTAATTGATTTAAAGGCACATAAAACCGATGAATATATTTTTCTTTCATGGAAATATATGATATATTATATATCCCTTTTCCAACTTTAGTCGATGTTGAAAATGAGGGTTATCTCTTTAGCGCGTTTTCGAATCCGACTAATTTTGTCTTAGTGACTGTCTTGGGTATCATTAAAGGCAAGAGTGCTTGATATTGGGAGCGCCATATCACTAACACAATCACTTTGACAACATTAGTAGGATTCGAACACGCGCTATAGAGATAACCCTCATTTTCAAGATCCACTTTGGTTGGAAAAAGTATATTTATTTTTGTAGGCAGATTATATTTCAAAAAATGCGTCAATAAAATAGTAATTAGTGAAAAATAAAAAACCTAAAAAATTATATAATTATTCGACCATTTTTTTTAAATGTTCTATCCATCCCTTGTTTATAAATATTATATTGATTTTCAGAATTTTGGTGTGGAACCGGAGGAATGAATTCTAGTTCATGTTCTTTTTTATACGAATTATAATATTCTGCCAAGTCTAAATCTGGTTGATATCTCCCACTTGAAATTTTCACAACCATTTTCTCTTCATCCTCAATATCATTTTGGCGATTTTCAGCTAAATACATAAAAGTTTTAAGGCACCAAAAATACAAATATATGTCATTCTGAAAGTACTTCAATGTTTAGAACAAAAGATAGTAGGTTGGTGGTATTTGTAGGTTTTCAGAGGAACTTGTTACGTGATATACGTAAAATTATATATTTCCAGGCGGAATACAAACTATTTAATCTGATTATGTCGCTTTTTAACGTGATTTTCACGCTTATCGAAAAAAAACGGCTTGAAGATTAAGTAAACCAATTAAAAAAATATAAAGTTTTTGCACAGAAATTAAAATGATAATGAAATCATTTAAAAAAAGTTGACAAAAAATGATCAAAAAAAAGTTTAAAGTTTAATTTTAATATTATGACGTCGAGGGAGCCGCTCGCTAACACAATATATGCATGAACTGTCAGAAATTTAGACATGTAAAAAGAAAATGCTATCATGACAAAAAATGTGTCTCCATTGCATAAAAATTGTATAGAATATTTGATAATATTATTCAAAATTTTCAACTCTGACCGACAACTTCATTTGTTAGTTCCAAGATCGATCAACCAAATATAATTGGATTTCTTAACTTTTACTTCTCAACATAAACCCTAATTTTTAATTACTTGAAAAACCGCGCATATATCGTAAATAAAAGAAAGGTCTTTTTAAACTGTCGATAAGACTTGGCGTTGATTTGATCAGACAATATCTGCCACACCATCTCACGCTAAGGTAATTTTTGTATAGATTAAATTTTTTTTTCATGGCCCAAGGTGTTAAAAATTTCATCTTTGCTGTTAAATTAACACTCAATAAATCAAACTTTCTAATAGTTTTATAAAAAAGACAGCACCATAAATATTTATTTGAAATCAAATAATAAAGATTATTAAATTTTAGTTTTTGAAAATTAATATTTTTTAATTAACAAAATTTATAATTAACAACGATTTATAGGTTTATGAATCATTTTCACGGCATAAAATCAGCATTTAAGAATATTTTTAAGCTCGAAAAATGAAAACTGAATTATCTTTAACTCACGGCTAATATCGGCGTAGGGATGTCTTTTGCAATTTCGTAATAATTCCGAATGAACATTTGCAAAAAGTTTTCTTTCCGTTTCCATATTTTCTCTATTGTATCAAAACTGATTTTTTCTCAGCGTCTACCTAAACTCATCTCTTTTCAACTCTGACCGAGCACAAAATCACGAAACTTAAAACAATGAATAGATCAAAAAACTCAAATTTCATTGATTATCTGCTATTTCCGCATAAAGTGAAACTGTTAGTGCTAATTTTTACGACCTTTGCAGTTTTTTCTGGTTGGGTGAATTATAAAACTTGAGTTTCGCTCAAAAAGTGCGAAAAGTGTTTAATCCTCTATGCTAACGACAAATGACAATTTTTTACTCTAACTCGTAAGGCCCTAAAGTCAGATATATATATTTTGGGGAGATCATTTCATTCATCACAAAGGAGCCAATTAAATCGAGACTGTATGAAATATTATCAATAGAGAAGAATGAGATGTGACAGAAATTTGCGTTTGCGATATCAGTCTAATAGTTTGAGGTTTCCGTCGAGAATTTATTACTTTTCAAATTCAGAATAATAAAAATAGATAAGAGAAATTTTGAATGTTTGCTTGAATTTTTCAAACGTATTTTATTTACGAAAATTTTGTAAAGTTAATTTCGGCGGTTTTTCAAAAACAAATTCAAAGTTCTTTCTATGTGAATTTTTCTGTTTTAGTTAACCCTGTTTAGTTAACCCTCCAAAATTTCTCATAACGGATAAACTACATTTCATAAAAAGCCGTGAATCATCTCATTTTTGTAAAGATAGCCCAACTTAGCGTTCAAAAACATTTATTTCTGTATTCGCACTCATTAAGACCTTGGCTTTCACATTTTTCTTTTGATTTTCAATCTATCTATCCGGTTTCTCATTAATAGACGATTAGCAGCGCGATTGATCAAAAAACGCGAATAAGTTGCAGTTTGTAAAAAATTATTTTTCTGAGAATAAACAAAAATTTTGTTTGTACATTATGTATCTGCTTATCACCGAAAAAACACATTTCAGAAAAAAATTAAAATTGTCTCATTTTAAAACTTAGCCACTTAGCCTGGCTCAAATTACGATTTCCTGAATATAATGACAAATTACACTATCATTGATAGTCTATCAATATAACGCTATCAAATATCACAGTGAGTTGATAGTCTATCAATCTCAGCTAAAACCCTATTATATTGATTAAGATCCCCGACTCCAAAACAAATCTTCTAAAATAATAGGTTTTTTTTGGACTTGGGGATTTGAAATATTAGCTAATCTGGGTTTGGCACAAGAAAAATCAAAATAATATCGTACTAGATCATATCTTTATGGTAAAATCGATTTAGATCGAAATAAAGTAAAAACGATTAAATCCGATCCGGTACAATTTTTCATTTTTATATCAAGGTTGCATTTGCAAAAAAAATTAGTTGAAATATTATTTCTTACCAAATGAATAAAAAACAAAACACTTATTAATTTCACTCTTGAAAAATTAAGTTAATTATACATAACCTTTTGGTTAAACTTGGTGATTAGTTTCATTCTCGAATGGAAAATAGTTTCGGGATATAAAGTTTATATATCCATCAGATGCAACGATAATTTTCCTAATTCTCTCAAATAACTTATTCGAAAATGACTTCATTCATGGAAAAACCAATTAAAGAAAGACTGTATCCTATCAATAGAAAAACTGGGGTGGGAGAAAAATTAGACTCGACGGGCCAGTTTGTTTCCTCAATTTTGAATCTTTTATTTGATTTTGACATTTCGAGCATTCTATTGTTTAGACTCACATAGAACAATCACACTAAATAATACGGTTATTCAAAAAATGAATTATCTTTGCATAAGAACAAATTATAATATTGTTTTAAAGACATTTGAATACTCAGGATTAAAGTGGCCAAGATCATACTAAAACGGCATTCAAATTACGACAAGTTAGTCTATTTTTTACAATTATTTTTTCACATCCTTTATATTTTAAATGAGCTACCAGTAACAAATTAATTTCGCTTGAAGGGACCAGCCTAAATCGCCAACAGAAAAGGGAAATTTCCCAAAAAAATGTGCTTCGATTTTTTCGAAAGTAGTATCAAAAGAAAACCACGAAAACACTGATCAGAAAGTTGGGTCAAAGTGTTGGGTCAAAGTTGGGTCAGAAAGTTGGGTCAGAAATTTGGGTCAAAGTGAAATTTTCGAGTTTTATTGGTTAAATTAAAACAAACATTATTTTTTAACTTCATTTTGAAGAAATTATTCTAAAAAAAATCTAAAAAACACGAAAATTTTTTTTCATCAATTTGGACCATTTTCAAAGCCCAAAATGCTGAGGCTCGAACAAAAAAATTCACAATTGTATTGTTATGATTTTTTCTTAAAATATGGACAATTCCACGTGTATTTTAATCCTCATACGTTGCCAAGAAATTATTTTTTTCGGAATTCTTAAATATTATTTATTTATTTTTGTCATTTTCACCAAAATTTCTTGATTTTGAAAAATGTAAAGTACAGTTTTCGAAGAAAAAAACATAAATTTAGGTTTTGATAGTAACAGCTCTCCGCGAGGTCATAAGTTGTTCATTCATATATACTAGTTAAAAACACACTACGTTTCCTAATCAGGGCCGGGATATTAACAAAAGTGTGAATAGGGGATATGTTTCAAAATTGTGACTAAGAAATTCAGGGAGGAATATGCTTTTGCGCGAGCCTCTTAAAATCAGCTCAGAAAATCGTTTTTTGTCTTTTCTAAAGCGAAATATGACTCTACTTTGAAGCTCGTTCCTTATTGGTCGAGCAATTAGTGATCTTCAATTATGATTTAGAATGTGATATTTTTGATCAATTAGGTTGAACACTTAGGTTTCACAATGTATAGTTTACTGGATATTTGCCCTCAAAAACCATAAAAACGCAATTTCCCATGACGGGTACCCCTTACTTATAAATTACTATTAGCATATTGAATCAATTTTTGCCATTATCATGATCATGTTATTTTATTCAATTTATATTCATTTACAAAATAAATTTTCAAAAATTAACAAATCGTTTTTACAGTTATAATAAATAACTAAAAGTTCAAGATGTTTTTTCAAAAACATTGGCTTCAGGTCATGAAAATCATTCATATAGCAGATTCGATCCATGGGCCAAATACATTGTTGTTTAATTTTGGATTTCCAGCTGGGTCATCTTCAGGGAATCGTGGTGGGATAGCTTCATCCTAGTAAAGTATGAAAATTAAGGGCTTTTAGACAATAAAAAATTATTAATATTTTAATTTATTAAAAAATTTCATGGTGACTGAGTATTTTAGTTTGAAATTCTTAATTATATAAATTTTGAACACTAAGAAATCAAAAATTTTTGAACGCCTACCTTGATGGCAAATTTTCAAACTTACGTAATAATCGGCTAGCTTTGTTAACATGATATTCACGACTTCTGGAAATAAATCAGATAATTCGTTGGCTTCTATAGGATCAGATTCGATATCATATAAAATAACAAATTTATCTTAAGAATATATTACTGATTTAAAAAAACAAATAAGTTTTATTTTTCATTATAAGTTTTCCAGAAAAATGTTCCTTCATTTTATAGCCAGATTCAACCTTTGACGAAAAATCTCAGCTGAATTTAGTACTTTTTTCTTCATCAAGTGTTCTCTGACGAAGCAATTTAAGCATGAATAATGCTGCAGCAGCATTGCTGCTAACTCTTTGAAACATAAGCAACCTTGACCTTAACGGGTGTTCTCAGAAATTACGAACAACAACGTATTCAGACGGTGGTAGACGTTTTTGCCTTTTTACTGCCAACCCATATTTTACCCCTAACTTCAATCATATTTTTGTTCCTGGTTTAGTTATTGTTGACATAAGGCTTGTAAACGGACATAAGAAGGAAACGTTCCCCTTTTCCTTTCCCCGGGAAGAGAACCGAACTCCAGGGGATGAAGGGTGGGAAGAAAACAGGGGGATCTCCGTCATTGAATGACGGTCATTCCTTTGAAAAAATTAAAGGTTTAACTAAAAAATAAAAGTCTGGTTGACATAGTAGATTTATTCTGAAGCTCAAACAAATTTGTGTCCAATAAAAATATAAATTTATCATTTCTCGGTGTAAGATTCTCACAGTAAGAATTCATTTTTTTTTCTTGAGTTACATTTCAAATAGGGTTTCTGAGTCAGAAATTCTGACTCCTTAAAGTGCAAAAAAGTTCCAAAAAAAATATGCACTTTAAGGAGCCAAAGGGGGTTATGCGCACATTTAAGGGAGATGCCTTTTTTTCTAGAAGCTAATTGTTTCTTTCTTGATATCTTTAAGTTTCTTCGATTCCTTAAATTATTTTCTTTAAAATACGTACAGGGGGGGGGCAATATCGCCGAAAGTTTTTTGGCAAAAAAATTCGGCGATATGGGAAGAAAAATAAATTTTCGTTCATAAAATAAAAAAAGCGTAGGCGTTGGAAATGACGTCATAAGTCAAATAATTTTAAAAGGAGTTTCACGTCGTGAAATTCACGATAGGTTTGAATGACGTGAATCACCAAAATGCGTAAAATTTAATACTCCATCAAACGCAATTAAATAAAAGTTGATTAGAGTTTATTCAATCCTGGAAGTGACGTCATTCATGACGCACACAAAGTAATTTGAGACATAAATCTCAAAAAAATTTCGGCGGCGATTTCGGCAAATTCGGCGATATTGGGCACTTTCGGCGATATGGGAACAGGAATTATTTTAGCTAAAAATCGTGATATTGCGTAGATTAAATTCGGCGATTTTAGCACATTCGGCGATATTGAGTCCCCCTGTATTATAGTTTTCTGAATTTAAAGTTTTAAAGACTTAAAAATTTGAATTAACTACAGGGGGGGGGGGCAATATTGCCGGCCCAATATTATCGAATGTGCCAATATTGCCGAATTTTATTGCCATTTTAGTTTGGGTATTTATAGTACTTTCATACTTTCGCTATAAATAGTACTTAGCGGCTCAATGTGCCAGCGGGCGAAAGTATCGCTTGTCTGTTGGTATAGTAGCGGAGTGCGGTAGCAGGTATGGTAGCTGGCGGAAATGACAAATGCTGGCGTTTT
Organism: Oikopleura vanhoeffeni; assembly: GCA_004367855.1. Lineage (NCBI taxonomy): Eukaryota > Metazoa > Chordata > Appendicularia > Copelata > Oikopleuridae > Oikopleura > Oikopleura vanhoeffeni. The sequence goes on from SCLH01063345.1 coordinate 17,564, forward strand.
GAAAAACATTCGGCAATATTGCCCCCCCCTGTAGTAAATTTTCTAGTTTTCAAGAAATTTGAAGTTTCAATCATAAGAATAAATGTGTCACAAATCCCAACATAAACTTCTTGCTCAAAAGTGCTGGTGAGACAACTTATTTTTTTTCCGCCGTAAAGCCTCAATTGGCAGGTTACTGAAAGTTGCTGGAGTACCCATAATTCTAGCATTTACTTGTTTCTGTATTTGTGTACCGAATTTTACAGAAAAATAGGTAGCCAAATAAGACTGCCTATTTTTCGACCGCTTTCTATATCCCCTTAGGAAGTAGATTGTTAAATTATGGTTTGGTCTAGTACATTGGTACTACTTAACGTACATAATGTACTAGACCAAACCAGAATTTAACAATCTACTTCCTAAGGGGCTATAAAAATAATATATTTCCTTTTTTTGTGCTTATATCAAAACATTACGCTTTGCGTATTTTTTCTTCATTTTTATTTATAAATTGTCATACAAAACCAGACTTTATACAGGAGGGGGGCAATATCGCCGACTCAATATCGCCGAATGTGCTGAAGTCGCCGAATGCAACCTACGCAATATCACGATTTTAAGCTAAAATAATTCCTGTTCCCATATCGACGAAAGTGCCCAATATCGCCGAATCCAGAATTGAATTTCCCAAATCTTCTCTAATCAACTTTTATTTGATTGCGTTTGATGGAGTATCAAATTCTACGCATTTTGGTGATTCACGTCATTCAATTCTATCGTGAAACGCCTTATAAAATTTAAAAATTGTTTGACAAATAAGACGTCATTTCCAACGCCTACACGTCTTTCATTTTTTGAACGAAAATTATAATTTTTGTTCCCATATCGCCAAAAGTGCCCAATATTGCCAAATGTCCCAATATCGCGAAATTTTTTTGCCAAAAAACTTTCGGCGATATTGCCCCCTTGTATGCAGTATTTTGAGTCTCATACTGACGATTAAACAAATGAACCCTTTTAGGCGCAAAAAAACCATCGGAAATATCATATTCACAGGTGATGATCGGCAGAGATAATCGAAGAACATTTTGTTCGTAGAAAGTTGATTGCGTACTGTGAAAAAATGAAATATGCATTTTAAGGGGTCATCGTCTTTTTCAAAAAAAAGTAGGCACTTTAGAGAGTCAAAGGGGGTTATGTGCACTTTAAGGGGATACACTTTAAGGAGTCAGGGACAGTATGCATTCTATCAATAAAATAGTCGTTTACAGAAAAACGCTATGTTTTTTAGTTTGACAGATGAATATAAGAACCATAGTCTATGGTTCATATCGAAAATTATCCCTGCTGCGCCTTTCTGTGCAAGCGTCATGTTATGAAAGGCGCGTTTGCACAGAAATGCGCAGCAGGGATAATTTTCGTTATATTTCAAAACATGCAATAATCTTGGTCTGGAGGGTGTGAAATCTAGCTGATTGCAAGCAATTTGAAATCGCTATAACTTTGTAAATATTGCAAGAGTGAAGACATTTGAGAATGCATATGTGAATTCAAACCATGAGAATGCCTGATAGGAAAAATATCAATTTTTTATCAAAGTTCTCATAACCAGAAACAATTTTAAAATATGCTTAATTTCAGCTTGCTTTTACACTCGAATGCTCAATTCCATTCGCATTTTCAAAATATTTCAACAACATTTTCTGAGATTGTGCAAAAACCAAGCACTATCGGAATGATGATCTCTGATTATTTGCCTTTGACTTTAATTGCCAAAAAAATCGGCGAATGTATTTTTTACAACCATGAAGAAAATCTAGTTTTGCCATTTTCAGGAGAGTTTGACCAAAAATTGAAAATATGAAAACGCGAAATTGATCAAATTTCCCTTTCCCAACGGAAGTTCCGTTACGGAACTCCATCTCAAAGACGTTATTATCTCTATAGCGCGTGTTCGAATCTCACTAATGGTGTCTTAGTGATTGTCTTGAGTATGATTACAATACCTTGTATAGGCAAGGGTCTTGATAATGGTACCGCTAAATTTCATTGGTGTGTAATCACTCAAGCAATCACTAAAAGAATCACTTAGACAACATCAGTGGGATTCGAACACGCGCTTGAGAGATAGTAAACGTTTTTGAGATGGATTTCCGTTAAGGATATATTGCCAATTATTGTGAAAAATTTGTCATGTAATAGATAGGAGCTACGTTGAATTGCTTGCATATTCACCACATTCAGCACCCGCAACCCCTTTAAAAGCCTACCTTTTTGGTATTCTGTGGCTCTTGGCCCTGTTATGAGCTTCCACTGATTCCATCGTAAAGCTGCATGAATCCGTTCAGTAAAATCTCTGCCGTCCAAAACATTATATTCATTTCTACCAATTTGATCACTCGATACATTATTAAATCGATCCATACCTTGTAAAATTTCATCACGAGGTGACTCTGAATTTTTTCCAGAGAAAATCTTGTCTGTAGAAATCCATCCAACGGTTTTTCACCTTTAGCGCCACAATCGGCAAAATCAAAATGTAGGAAACCAACATGACGTCGAAAAGAGAGTTCGAAAACCGAAACCGCGGTTAGCTATATTTAACATTGGAAGAGTGAATAAAGCTATGTGTTCTTATACCTCCTTCAGATACTGCGCCTTTTCAAGGTCTTAATTTTGAACAAGTTTGGTTTCAAACACATGTAAATCAATGCATTTTGCGGTTTCAAAAATCAAGTTTTAAAACTCAGGCCTGACAATGCTGATTCTTTTCTTGAATTGAAGTGCTAAAAACACATTTTCGAATACGTTTTGGGGTGAGGAAATCAAATTTGGTCTTGGTATACATAACAACTATCACGAATTAAAATGTATTTATATTCAAGTATTTGACTTGATCGCAATTAACGTTTTTTTTAATTTTGACTAGAGGCGCTCTTGAGCTTAATTTGAAGAAATTCTTCGTCTGAATTTTGGCTTTCCCAAGAACGTAGGAAAATGTTGACAACAATTTGGAACTTTTGTTGTTCTGTCAATCGTATTCAAAATTAAAATTTATTTTTTTATAAATTGTTCTAGATAATCACATTTTCGTATTTGAAATAACTTCAAAATTTTTGAAAATAATTCGGAAATCATTGTGAACTGACTATGATAATAACTCGCTTAAATATTAATTCAAAGTTCATAAAGCTATAGCCTACTACCTAGTATAGACTAGGGAATTTTCAGAAAAGTATAGACTAGGGAAACCCTATAGCCTAATAGGCTATAATAGTCATTTTCTTGTCTGAAAATTAACTGCTAATTTTAAGATAAAAATTAGTAATAATCAAGACCTAAGCCTTTTCTGCCCTTTAACGGGTAATTAGCCAAGTAATCATTATTATAAAGCCCACCATTATCATTAGAAAAAATCAAAATAGTATTTTCCCAAAATCCCCGCATTTTCAATCCATTGATTATTTGACCAATGGCATGATCGAGTCCCGAGACATGCGCCCTCATTTTTGTTCGGGAATCTTCTCCTAATGAAAATATTAATAAATTCTGCTTACAAATTTTTATAATATGCATAATACGGTATCATTAATACCACTAATATATACTAATATACTAAAATTTTACACACTCACTTATTTGTCCATAAATATCAGCGTACATATTAAGAAATTTTTTTTGTGGAGTCAATGGATCATGTACTGCTTGAAAGGAAATATACGAAAATAATGGTTTTTGCGAACGCCAAAATTTTAGCTGCTTGTCAAACTCTTTCACAAACACTTCGTTACTTTTAGAAAATTAAAAACTACAACAAAACAACTCGACAAACTTTCGAAAAAACTTTAAAATTATTTTGTCAAATTTCTTGCAAAAAAATATTTATAATGGTACCCTCGGAATGATTTTAATATGAAAAACATACACTGCCCGAAATGTACTTCTGCAGAAAAGAAACAAATTTCCCTCACCAGTGACGTTTTCCACCTTCTCCTTGGAGATAAAAAAACCAACGATCTTTAGCTCTTTGTTGGCCGATAAAAAATTTAAGCTACTAATTGGCTGATATAGACCCAAAAAATGCTTTTATCCACGCAATTGAGCTATAGCTCGAGTTGATGCAGATTATATTTCGGACATTATTTATGACTTGCATACAGTAATTGTTGGCAATGGGCAACAGTGAGGGCAAGGAGCAACACGTTTGAGGCAAATTGATCTTTAAATTTGGCTAAAATGATGCCAATGTGCAACAGTGAGGGACAATGAGCTTGTGTGTTGCCCATCTCCAACAACTACTGTTTAATTTACACATTATAAGTTATATTATATCTCTTTAACACCTTTTTGTTAGCTGAAGGTGTGGGCTGAAAAAAGCCGGCCTCAATGAGTGGCTAGGAAAGGGGTCTTAGGAGTGTTAGGATTGGCTCCCACAGCCCGCAACTCTCAGATTAACCAAAAGGTGTTAAAGAGATATCCCTTTATCACTTTTTGGTTAGAATGCGTAGCCACAACGTTAAAATCACACGTTGATAGGAGTAGTGGCTACGCATTCTAACCAACAAGTGATAAAGGGATATACAACCAATTCATTTGTTTTGAATCTTTTCCTATGTGTTCCTTTCAAATCGTATCTTGGTTTGTAACCTCCATCTGATAGAGATTCACTCATATCATATCCACAATTTGATCCACCTGACGAAGGAATATTATGGCAATTCATGTGAGTCGAATAGTGCCCACTTCCACCAAATTTCCCTAGAATAAAATTGTGAGCGATGAAAATAACTGGCACCAATAATAATAATGCGGCCCAGATGCCCAGCTTTTGCCGATCCCTGATATAGCCTATAACTTATAGGAGTTTAATTTGGCCGATTAAGCTGCCAAATATGCAATTCTGTGTAAACTAACCTTTTTTGGTCACTTGGCAAATAGCTTGTGACTAATTGCAAATAATTGAATTGTACTTTGAAATCTTGAATAAAAGTTTTAAGATTATCGAAAAAAAATCAAAATCGAAATCTGCACGGCCAGGAGGCGGCAGACCGATATGTAAAAGAATGATAAAATTGAGCTGATCAAAAACCAGATCAAATAAACGCAAACTGAAACCTGATCAAATTGACCCTAACATAAAACTTGATCAGATTACGGATCATATTGGGTAACTTTTGTTTAAAAACTTTATTTGGTTGTCGCTAACCTTATGTGAGATTTTTGAAAATACTACTTTCTAGAATAGTACGTACATTACAGAAAGCCAAAGGTAGTTGGAGTTTCAATTGTTTTTGCATAAGAAAGTTGAAAAGTTATATTTTTGCATCCAACATTTTAAATTCTAGAATTTTAAGGTTTAGTTTTAGAAAATCTAGTGACAAGAGCAAGGAATAACATATCACGTGATACAAGCTCACAGTGGTGTTCACAAATTATTTTGCTTACAAAATCGATGTACAAGGATCTGGTCAACTTCATCGTTTAGTTCGATTTGATCTATATTATATCTAAGATAGGGATCACCTGCCTCTCATTATTGCGTTCGTCTTTGACCTCGATCACATATCTCGATATATTATTGTGACCAATATATTGTGATTAATTTGGTATTGTGAGAAAATCAGAATGCGAAATTGCGCGATTGAGGCGAGTATACTTTCAAGGGAAATTAACCTGATTTTATCGTGCTCGCACCAGTCGCGCCTTCTAGAGGAAGCTCTCGAAACAAAGTCGAAACCAGGGAAGGGCATCCGAGCAGATTTTGCTGATCGGATGATCCGATTCGGATCGGATCGGAAATTTCGGGCCTCAAAATTTTTGCTGATCGGATCGGACCCGAGCTGGAAAAAAAGTTGATCGGATCGGAGGCCCGATTTGAAATTTGCTGATCGGATCGGTGATCGAATCGGACTAGCTCGTAGGTTGAGGTATCAGATGCTCTGAATAGTACTTGCACCTTCCTTAAGGGAGTNTTGTTCGATTTGAATCTATATTATATAGGACTATATATAGTCGATAAAAGCGGCTTGGTCGCACCATTTCCTGCCACGGATTTAATTTTCCCCCAGAAATGAAGGCTTAGAAGAGGCAACATTTCCAATTTTAGGGCGGAGCTTCATCAACATTAATCTGCCAAAAATGAAGGCTTGGAAAGGCAATACTTTTGAATTCAGGGCGCTTCATCACATTCTGCCCAAAAATGAAGAGCTTGTGAAGAGGCAGAACATGTTTGAATTCAAGGCAGGCGTTCATCAACATTTCTGCCACAAATGAAGGCTTGGAAGAGGCAACATTTTTGAAATTCAAGGCGGCCTCATCAACATTTCTGCCCAAAAACTGAAGGCTTGGAAGAAGGCAACATTTTGAATTTAGGGCGGTTATCACAAACGATTTCCTGCCAGATTGATAATTAGGGCGGTTTCATCAACATATTTCTGGCACATTTGATAATTTTAGGGCGGCTTCATCAACATTTCTTGCCACATTGATATTTTAGGGGGCTTCATCGACCATTTCAGACGTAGTAAGAAAATATTTTAAGAAGCCATTTGCAAATGTACGTAAATAAATTGAACCAAGCTTCTGCAAAATCAGTTAATTTCCATCGTTTAACCAAAAATTAAAGAATATTTAAAATTGACAAGATTTCTGTAAAAAATTAAATTTTCAGAAACATCATTAACTTTTAGTAACTGATGATTCATATAAGCCTGAATTTAAGACTGAGTATTAAAACCGCGTTGACTGTCCCTCTCTCATTCGAGATAAATGGAGTTTCTGAGGGAACAATATTCGAAAAAAGAACCAGGTACCTCTGGTTCTTTTAACTCGTGACTCGATTTCGCGGCAAGTAGTGACCATTCACCATTTTAATCGCATTTTACGACGCTTAAATCAATTACTGACAAGAAAGTTATAAAATTCATTGATTAACTTATAACAAAATGACGTTAGTGCGTTTTTTTTGAAAAATTTTAACTGTATTACGTACTTATTTTTTTGCAAAAATTTTTTCGAATCATCAAATCAAAACCTTCCACACCAAGCCCAAAAATTGATCAACGTGGCCGTATATTTCAGAAATAAGCCCGTCAAATACTTCTGTTTTTTTTCAAAAAAATTGCTTAACTCCCGTAGTGTCCTTGGAGCATTTCCGTGCGCGATGGGTTCTTTACGCATTTAGGACCTTAATCATGTATGAATGAAAAATTTACAAAGTGTTCATCGACTTTTTGGATAATTGACGTTTGTGCGTTTTTTTCCGAAATTTACTGTATTACAGTACTTATTTTTTGCAAAAAAAATTTAAATCACAAAAAAAGCCTTTGATGCAGGATCAAAAAAATTCTAAGACATTGTTTTCTCATACACATAGCCCGAAGATGCACGTGACCGTATATTCAAGAAATAAAGTTGGTATAAAAGTAGTATGTTTTTTTTCAAAATTACTTAAATCAATTTTTGAAATAAGTGAAATGGTTCTTTAGAAGTTTTTAAAGACTTTTCTCATTACACCAAAGTCCAAAAGACGATCACGTGACCTTCAAATTAGGAAAAATGGTTCTTGTACAAGTAAACAAATAGTGATATCAAATCACGCACGAAAAACGTTCACGTGACTTATTTTTTTCAAGAAATAAGGATCAATTTATGACCATATTCCAAACCTTATTTTGATTATTGTCGTCTCGTGATTTTATTTCTTACTTTGGGTGTGAAAGAAAAAAGCCCTCTAACAACGATTTGAAGAAAACCCTGAATTTTGTTGACGTTAATTTGAAAAACTTTTTCACACAATTACTGTACTAAATTAGCTGTATGTCTTTTTTGTCAAAAAGTACTCAATCACGTAGAGACCCCTTAAGGGTATGGGTGTCGGCTGAATTTTACACTTTACGAAGCTAATTTTTGGATAAACTGGCAGAGCTGGATATCCAAAAAGTCTTGCATCTTGCAGATACAACTCTTCGCATGAATTGTGATTTACAGGTATCTGATAAATCCCACACTACGCTTCAAGGAAACCTCCTAAAAAATCGTCAATACGCATTTTCCTCCGGTCAATTTTCACCATTTTTTCATTATTTTTTTTGTGTCTGGCTCAAAAAACGAAAACTAAATTATTGATTTATTTATGATTAAAATTGAAAGTGCGCTAATGGTTTTCTTTTGACGCTACCGAGTTAAAAATTGCACCAAAATCCTTTGAAAAGTGTTTGTTATTTTACGGCAAAAATTATTTTGAAGCATTTTTTGGTGTCTAAATTTTGTCAAAATTTAGGCTCACAATGAAAGTTGACATGGCCCTCAAAGACGCCAAATCAAAATTTCGAAAAAAACTTCTTATGTTTTGTCAAACAAAGGCCTGTGCTTTCAGATGCAGTATGAGCGAAACTGTTCTCACCTAACTGGTGGAGGAGATAGCTTTTGACTTTGGCCTCCGAACTGAGAATTTTGGGCTTACAACAAAACAATTACGATAATGCAAAAAACATTACGAAAATCGGTAAAACCTATTTTTGAGGATAAATAAATTTTATTTGCATCAAGTGTCAGCACTAAAAAGAGGAAAAAACTCAAAGATAATTAAATTTTGAAAAAAAAATTAAAGGTTTAAAATGTATGTCTGACCTTATCTCGATATAATTAAAAATAATTTTTACTGTTTTTCCCCAAATTCACCGCTAATAAGCCTTTTCAAAGTTCAAGTCGAAAACTTATTTTTATTCATTTTGTTTCTGATTTCGTGCGTACATTTTTGGCGCAAAAGAATACGAAAACTCGTTTTCAGACGATGAATGAGCTAATTTTTAAATCAGAAGCCATAAACAATATTCAGTGTTATATTTAATCTTTGTAATTCATATGTGACTTTGAAAACTGTAATGGGTTTTCCGATGAAGTACCCGGAAACTAAAATCCTCTATTTTGTCTGTGCATTTATCGAGCACCACATGGATTACGATTTTTAAAAAAAATTATAGCCTCCAATTTAAGATCTATCCTAGATCTCGAGTCATGAAAAATAATGATATTCTTTGCGCTTATATCTCTGACTGTTCGGTGTGAGGGGAATTTTAATGGTTTTGAGTGTGAGGGCTAAGGGGATTGTGGGTGCTTCCAGTAATGTGCTGGGAAAATAAGGCGTTTTTTAAACTCAAATACTTTTCGTGAGAATTGAGTGAACGTTTATTTTCCAATTGTATATTGTGGTCCGTAACCTTGAGAAGTCAAAAACTGATTCATTTCTAGAAAATATTATCACATCAACTTTAAATGCATAAAACCTAATTGCTGGTATTTCTTTCATTGAAGTATACCGTCATATCCACGTATCCAAAAAATCACATATTGCCGATATTATTGATCAGAAAAAAATTCTCTACAATTTAAACCAAGCATATTTTATAATTCATCTTATAAATATCATCTTAATTCGCCGGAAAATTATTTTTTTGAAAATTCCTTGCTATAGTTAAATATAGGCAAAATGAAGATTATTTTACAAAAAAAGAGTTACCTCACGAACGGCACATGCGATTTCTTTTCTCTTTTTCATAAAATTCTTCTCTATTATGTTATTAAACTTTTAAACCAAGCAAATTTCAATAATTTTTTTTATATTTCTCGCATCACTATTTCATGCTGATTTAATGCGCACCATTATTATATTGATTAGGCTAAAAAATGAAATATTGAAAAGGCGCAAAATCTGAACAACTATCATATTTGAAATACTTTCATTAGAATTACTTTTTCTTGCGAGTTTTTTTTTATTCTGAAATGATACATATCTAGAATTATTTTCCGTTTTTATGCAAGTCCGAAACGGATATTTTTTGGAAATTTTCTAGAATATTGGTCAAAAGTTTCCAATTTATTTTTGGTCTGAATCTCCGTGAAAATTGATCACTAATGGGTTTTTTGTTTTTTCGATATCTGTCATTATTCGGGCATTTCAGTTAGCAAGCGAGTTCAATGTTCTAGAAAAAATATTCCAGAAATAATTGGGTGTTTTTTTATTGCAAACGATTTCCGAGGTGCTGGATGATCAGATGCAATTGAAAAAAAAATGCCGAATTTGCGACGTGCGTTCGAAAATAACTACTGCACCCACAATCCCCTTAAGGGGGTGGTTGTCGGTTTTTTTTTGAGCCTTTATAGAATTAATTTATGATACATTAATATCGGTTATGACTAAAGTTGACCCAAGGAATCTCATGGTGGCAATATTTTTTTTAAAACAATCTAGAACAAAATCTAGAATTTTTAAAATTTCGTATATTTTTTTGCTTTAACCGCATAAAACCGGTTTTCCCCATGATCTGAACATTTTTTATTGGTGAATATGACCCACCGAAAACGATGCATGACATTAAAATTATCGGAAATGTCTTAATCGAATTCTAGAAATTTCAATTATTTTTAAACCAAATTGTTAACCTAATTATCGAATTTGGACGCTGATTGGTTAAAAATTTTGATTAGCTGTAAGCCAACTTTTTGATTCAGTGATATCTCAGCTTCAATTTGGTGGTACTTTTGTTCTGATCAGACAAACTTTTTTTTCGACTTTTCATTTCCGGTTCTCTTTCATTTCAATTTTTTAGAATTCTAGAATTTTATTCAAAAAATTCCTTCTCATCCCTTTTACCGCATTATATTTTCTACCTTATTCCAAAAATGGCTTCATTCTAAACATTTCGTCTAAAAGAAGATAGAGTTGAAGTCGAAAAACTGGCAAAGACGGCGATAAAGTGAGATTCTAGAAAAAAAAAAAGTCAAAAATCGGAAATTCCTTCTCATCACTTTTTTTTTCTCATTTTATTTGCTATTTTGTGTAAATTTTGAGACGCTTTGTATGTGGGGTCTAAAAGAAGATAGATAAAAAAAACACCGTTTAGTGCTCTAGAATAGACTCACACCTGGTGTGATCTAACAAGGTTGACTTTGAGATGTGTAATCGTTAGACGAAGGCAGATCTACAAACGAGTATCCTCAGATTATTTACAACTGCCCTAGATTTGATTCTGAGCGTGAATTGAAAGGTATCAAAAAGCGACACCCACCCCTTAAGACAATTTTTGTCATTTGATTACCTTAACAAACCATTATCCGATTTATAAAAAATTTTAAATTTGTTTTTTATTTAATTTGATCATGCGGTCATTTCCGGGGTCAAAAGTGACTTTTGAGCATTTTTTTTCAACTAATCAGCGATCGGCAAATTTTTTTAAATAATTTCTGAAAAATAAATTTAATGTATTCTCCATTGAAATCTTTTCTTTCTAATGGGTTACTTTCATTTATTTCTTTATGATTGAGCTTTCCTTTAAATCATAATTACCGTGGGTGTTGTTTACACCACCAAATCATGGAATCGGCGTTTAACACACCTGTGGTCAATCTTGAAGACCCATAGACCGTTTCACAAAGTTGATGCTTGCGCATCTTTTCAGAACCCTAAATCATTGATTTGAAATATTTCGAGTTTTCTGGCACCTCCTTTCCGTGTTACACCACGTGTCGTTTGGGTATAAAAAATTTGAGATGTCAATTTCTTGGAGCAGAATTTTACGTTCTACCCAGGAAAAGTGAGTTAAGACAATTGCGAAAAAAGAATAGACAATTTTTGCTTTTTGGTCAAAATTTTTAACTTGAAATATACAGAGAAAAAACGAATTTTCGACCACCTATTAACAGCGCCACGAGATGGTCGAAGCACAAAATTTTTTTTGATTTAATTTTCAGCGTCAAAAATTTTACTCAGTCCGAAATGTTTCAAATTCTAAGCCTTTTTATCGAGGTGCTCATTTTGCTCGGGAGGCCTTACTGTATAATTGAATCTCTTTAGATATTTTCAAAAATCTTCAGAATATCGCTTTAATTCTCATTATTAAATAAATTTGTGTGTTGGTCATATATGTGATTCTTTCTATTAATTAAGTAAAGTTATAACTCTGTGCATTCGAAATGTTTCATTTGATCGCCCTAACATACAATACGGCGACAATGTCGATGAAACCGCCCTCAAATATCAATGTGGCGAGAAATGTTGATGAACACGCCCTCGAATTTATCAATCTGCAAAATGTTTTTGATGAAACCGCCCTAATTCAAATGTTGCCTCTTCCCAAGCTCTTTCATTTTTGGGCAGAAACTGTTGATGAAGCCGCCCTAAAATATCAATGTGATAGAAATGTTTGTGAACCGCGCCTAAATTATCAATTCTGCGCAGAATGTTTGATGAAACCGCCCTAATTTCAAAATGTTGCCTCTTCCAAGCCTTCATTTTTTGGGCGAAAATGTCGATGAAGCCGCCCTTAAATATCAAATGTGACAGAAATGTTGGTGATAAAGCCGCCCTAAATTGGAAATTTGGGCCTCTTTCTAAAGCCTTTCATATTCTGGGGGGGAAAATTCATCGTGGCATGAAATGTCGACCAAGCCGCTTTATCGATATATGATCAATCAAAAGTTAATTAAATAGGTCTAAAATTTTGAAAAAATTACGATTTTTCATAAAAATTGGTTATTTTTTCTATGAAGCAGATAATTGCACTTCTGATATTATTTTTAGGGTCGATATACTAATCAGTAACTCTGTGGACAATTTTAATTGCTAAATTAATTTTAAATAATTAAACTCTCTCTTTTTTTTTTTTAATTGCTAAAATTAATTTTTAAATAATTAAATTTTTTTGTGAAATACTTAAATTTAAAATTTTGAAATTTCACTTCTGAAAAATATATGTCCCTGCATAGTATCATACTAATAATGCAGTGCATACCAATAAATTTTTATTTTAATTGTCAAGCATGCACACTTTCCTGAAAACTGGCTATTATCAAATTTTGATCGACTTAATAGGACGCATTTGTTTTTTTAGAACTAAAAGATTAAAAAAAATCTCAAAAAATCAACCCCGTAATATTTGAACAAAATTTGCAAAAAATTTTTTTTTTTGGAATCGCCGCAAAATTCTTTCTAATTAATATGGACGAGACAATTCTACAATGTTTTTTTGCCGTTTTGAAGTGATTTTAAGTATGTTTGAGCCAATATATAGGCTCTGTGCTCACACGGTTTAAAACATTCAACGTTCGAGGAAAAACCTCATTTTACAAAACTTCTAGAGAGATTTTTGGAGGGGATTTTAAGGGTGTTTTGGTGTAACGGCCTTTCTCAATATCGTTATTGTCTCTTAATTTGAAGTTATATAAAGAGGAAGATAGATATTTTCTAGTTTCGTCTAGTACATTGGTACTACTTAACGTACGTAATGTACTAGACCAAACTAGAAAATATATATCTTCTTCGTAAAGGGATATGATATAACTTATATCCCTTGTTCACACTTGTGATAATCTACAAGATCTACTGTAGATCTTTTTTTTTGTTTTATATGCATTTATTCATGTGATAATCTAGATCTATGAAATATTCTGCCAAGCCAAATTTTTTTCGACTCTTGGTTTATTTACACTCACAACCCCCTTAAGCTTAATTTTGCCAAGCTGATTGGTCATCGACCTAGATTATCAAAAGTGTGAAGAAAAGATATTATTTTAAGACTGAACGACCGAGAGAAACAAGCCCAAAACATTGTCTACATTGTAGTACTCAGTGAGGAAAATATAGGCAATTTTGCTATGCATGGGCGGTGCGAGCGGCTTCTTATCGCCTTTCCTGTTCCTCGCAGAGTACTCTGAGTACTAGACAATGTTTTATACGTTTTTTAACTCGGTTGCTCATTCTAGATTACCAAGAAAATGATCAAATCCTCGGTTTTGGGGCAGATGAGCTTTTGTATACATCCCCATTTGCCATTTTCCAATCATTTCCGTGTTATAACCACATTTCCCTAATAATTCTGGAAATAGAACTTCGTCCAACGGAATTCCATTACGTTGTAATGGTTTAATATTTTTATGTTGCAAACCAAGTCGACTGGAATATCTTCCGGTGAGAAGTTGAGCTCTAGAAGGTGTGCAAATGGGCTAATTTTTGATGAAAGTATAAAGTAAAGGAATTCTATGATGAAAAAAAAGAGGAAGAAAGGTTTTTGAAATCCTTAGAAACACGAAAACTATGCTTTAGCGCAATTATATGATATGCGCTAACTCTTCGAAGCAAAAGCTGCTCAATCTGCTCAAAAAACTTTGAGCTTCAAAGATCGATCGATTTAAATATTAAAAAACCTTTTCTTATAATTCAAAATAGAGTTTGTCAAGAAAAATATTAAAATATCAATTCAATCGTTCATGACCAATCGTTCAAAAGTTATTTCACTCTGAGGATATTTGAAGAAGTAAGTTTTTATGAAAGGCTTCTAAGATAGTTATAAGGTAGTTATTATTCAATATAAACAAAGTTATTTTGCTTTCCGTTGAACTTTTTTTAGAATTTTCTAGGAGATTATCGAAATTTCTCTTTTAGACAAATAAAACGCTCTTGTCATACATAAGGGCGAAGTGCCGTTAATTAATAAGTTATAACGATTCACAAAAACAAAATACGCTGCGGTCTGCTTTTGTTAAAAAATAAAAACAAAAAGGTAATCGGATGTGTATTTATCACAATTGAGTTCTTATTTTCTGCAATTTGTAAAAAAACCTTCGAGAATTCATGGCAAACTCAGCATGAACTTTCAACATAATTATTAAATTGTACTTTCAAATCTTTGCCAATAAAAGTTTCAAAAATATCGAAAAAAAATGTAAGCGCTAAAAGTTGATTTTTTCGTTTGAAGCATGACTCATGCTGCATGAGGCCCAAGACTCAAAAGGTTAAGGAGGTTGTGCTCCTAAAAAAGGTTTTTTGTGGTTTCTGAGATCAAACTACTAGAATAATTCACTACTAGAAGATATAACACTTTAAGTCCCCTTATAAAATATATATGACTCATATGATATGAGGTATATTCTGGTTATGAAATAGAAATATATATTCTTATTTTTCATCTCATCTGTGTATACGATGAATTTAATCTGATTCCATTAGCAACCAACATATCCATATTTGGTGTTGAAAACTGATCCCTATTTTTTCCTTCACCAAATCCAACTTGAGCGAATCCAAGATCGTCAGCCAAAATATAAATTATATGGGGTTTTTGTGGACTCCCTTTGCAAGGTTTACTGAATTATTTAGTTCAGGGCCATACATGTATTGTATAATTGTGTCGGGTATCAGAAAGTTGTATAACTTTTCGACTAAAGTTTTCAGTAATTATTCATTTATTTTATAAGTATTTTTCAAAATAAATCTTCAAATCGGCTGAAGGCCGATAATGGAAAATTTCGACTTTAAATTTTCGAATAAGTTCGCAAATTGGCGAAAATATGATACGAATCATATTATATGATTGAGAATTCATATCAGTAACCTTTATAAATGTACGAGCGGGTTTATACATTTCACCAAATTCGTATTTTATATGAAAACAATCTTAGAGAAAATTTGAAAATTATCAAAATCTTTTTATAATAGTGTCCATGAAAGTGCCCTGAAAATATTCAATTGAACCCATTCCTGCAGGTATCCCTTTCTTTTCCCTTTGTCGCTTAAAAGAGTGGTAAGAACAAATCAAATTTTGTTTATTTATTATTTTTGAAAAATCACAATAAAGTATGAAAAATTCTAGATTTGCAAGCTGAACTTTTGAAACTTACACGTCAGTTGACAAACTTGATAATGAAATAAAACCGCAACGTTGCTTTTATAAAAAAATTATTTCAAAAAATTGGTGAAAAAGTGCTAAATATATTATATTACGTAACGTAATTTACGTTGATTAAAACTTTTGTTTATTTAAAAAAACAGATGATTATGAAATCTTGTGTTTAGATTTGAACTTCATGACTTTTTAAGGGAGTACTGGTCGCAATTTAGAGACTTAGTCATGAAATTTTCCAGATTATTTAAAAAAAAATTTTACCATACATGAAAATATGGACAAAAATTAGTTGATAAAAGGTCTTTTTATTCTCATTGGTTATCAAAAAAATAATTTCATCGCGATTTGGAAATAATTTTTATCGTTTTTGTCAAAATTTTGAGATTTCCGAGGAACTGAATTGCTGTTTCCGAAAAACCAAGGAAAAAATCAAAACTATGTACCTTGATGCTCTGCATTCACCCTTGAGTGACTCATCTTTACCATTTTTAATTTTCTGCTGACATAATCCAGGGAGGAGATGTATTTTCCCTGGGTCTCTTAAAATCACCCCAAAAAACATTTTTTTTCGCCCATTTTAGCGCCGGATTGAATTTTTATTGACCCAACGGACCTTGGTGTTCTGCGCACGTTTTTGTGGTCAATACGAACGATAAATGTTTTCTCTATCTTGTAAACTTAGGGAGAGAATACATTTTGAAGTGAAAATATCGTCATTTTTTAACGCTGACCAATCAGAGGCCTACGATATGATTTTCAAGAGCAAGATTTTTGTTCAATTATACCTACCCTGAAACAGATATGATTGACAAGCATTGCTTGTGTTGTTTTTTACTAATCATTGAATCGACCCTAAAAACCCCTTTTTTCGCCTTTAAGGGTATCCCGGTCCCTTATTTGTCATATTCTCGATAAAATATTAGCGAAGCACGGCTTCAAGGATATTATTCAGATTAGTCAGTTTGCAGAACTAGCCTTCATCTTGCGTAAAACATGTGTCAAAACTTTTTTGCATGAATACACTCCCAGACAAATTAGCGAAACAGGGAGACCTAAGCCAAACGCGGAAAATTCTATCCCCTGCTGAGGTTCTATTGTGAAAATAACCTAAATTTTAAAATAATCCTGTGAATAATCAGGTATACAAAACTTTCTGTGGAAGCGTTTTTGCCGATAAGTGCTTTATTTGTTCTAGAATATGCGATAGACCATCGTTTTTTTTTAGATTTTCCATCGAAAATTCTATCTCCTCTGAGGTTAGATTTCAAAATTCACCCAAATTTTTGCAAAGGGAAGCTCATAACAAATTAAAATTTCTGTGGAGCCGTTTTTTTTAAATTTTGACACCAAACTCAAAATATGAATTTTTTAAAGTCACGTGAAAAAATTTCCGAAAAAGAAAGTGCTTCGATTTTTTCGAAAGTAGGCTCAAAAGAAAGCTGGGGAAACACTGAAGAGAAAGAATTTTATCACTTAATTTTGAAAAATATACTCAGAAAAAATCGAAAAAATTCAAAAATTTTGATTTTTTTTGGTCTTATTTGGGTTGTTTTGTGCTTTCAAAACATAAATGATTGATTTGGTGCATTTTTATGACATAGTAATTGCAGAAAATGTAGGGACCGGAATACCCTTAAATGCGACCAGTACCTCCTTTAACGAGCTCATTATCATTTTTTCGTCGACAGAATTTATTATCAAATTAACATTTAAATTACTAAGAATCGGATACTAAGTTTTTTTGATAAATTTGTGCGTTAAAAGTTACATTTGTTGATCAATTTTATCATAAGTTTTATGACACAGGCAGTGTTTATAGATCAATCAGAAACACGTCTTAGGAATTTAAAATATTCTTGGGTTTGTTGTTATAAGTCTTATACGGTATAAGTTAAACCGTATAAGTTTTACGATATAAGATGTGTTCTCACTACTCCCTTAGTTTTCTTCCATAGCTTTTCTGCCCTCGATCCTTCGTTTCGCATTTTATTATACTGAGTAGCAAAATTCCATGCAACTTTTTTACCCATCTGAAGATACAACCTTTCGAATTTTTCTTCAAAAATTTGTTTTTCCATCTGATTTTTCGCGTATAATTCTGCCGATGCAGTTGGTTCAACTCCCTTGTCCAGTTTTCTTATATTGAAGGCAATTTTTTTGAAAATACAAATATCCGACGTTAATATGTCGAGAAAAAGTTTCCTATACACTTTATGTACTCTTGAACCATTTTTCAAAAAAATAATTTCGACACTTTTAGAGTAATTCGTTCAAATTTTGCACAAAAACTTTCATCAAAATTTCCAAATAGCCAAATTTAAATATTCAGCCAAAATTTGAATTGCTGAAAAATTATTTCTTAAATAGAACATTTTTGACCTTTTTGAAAAGTTGGTTAGTTAAAGCTGAGGATTATATTAAAAGAAGTGTGGAGGAGACTGCGACTGACCCACGCGACTCATTGTTTAAACATTTTGCCTTTCATTCACTTCCTTCAAACTCACCTGCAACCGCCCTCACAAATTTATCTCCCCTTACCATGTGTTGTGTATAAAGCCAAAACGTTCTATTTATAGAAAATATTTTGTCGGGCATGCTGCGCGTGCCAAACGAATTATTTTGTAAACAATTATTTATTTTATACGAAAAAACTGATTATTACGTACGATTAAAAACTGTCCTTTTTTTCCCATGCCATAAATTTCTTCATTTTTCTGACAACTTTACGTACATTTCTGACCCTGTAATTTCTTGTTCTACTCAGAAAGTCTTCAATTTCAGCTTCATTATTAATATACGCAATTTTTTGTTTTTCCGTTGTTTTTGCCGATATGATAAATATAAGTAAAAATAAAAATTTCATTATTAATTAATTTTTTTCGCTAAGTAAAATTAAATGAAAAATCGGTAATAATATTTTTCTTTTTAAGCTTCGGGGACTCTTAAAATTAACGATTATCCCCAACGAGTTTAATTTGATGGCCTTGCAGGTCAAGAGGACATTAAATTTTATGATCGTTAAATTTAAATGCGACATCAGTTTGAAATGTATGATTTTTCCCCATTTAAAATTTTTACAAATTCGTAAATCTCTTTTTTAAAATATTCAAAGAGCAATTTTTCACAGGCATGAAATAAAAGTAACAGTCAATCATTTGTTATCCTAAAAATTTACTCCAGGTCAAAGAAGAGTATTTATGTTTTTGATTCGTCAGGTTTCCCAAAAATGCATATCACTTCGGTTTGGGTCTATGAAACTTTTAATAAGAAGTGATATTATCTATGTTTGGAAAGATTCGAGTTTTAATTTTTGAATTCGTAAAAATTTCAAAAGTTTTTGTATTACATCGTAAACATTAGGAATATACGCTTTTACTTTTTTTAAAGGTGCCTACATTTATTTTCTAACCGCTCTTTCAAAAATCTAAAAAAATTTATTTATCGTTTTTGGCAACACTTGTTAAAGCCATTTGGCACTAAATTGTTAGAAGTTTTATTTGTGCAAATAATTCTCAATCAAATTTCGGGTGTTAATTTAACAATTTGACATTGACTCTTTTTTATTGACCAATCAAAACAAGTCATAGACGTGTGTCTGACGTCAAAGTTGAACGTAACGGGCAAGTAAAATATTGATATCAAAAACATCAATTTATATGAAATAATTGATTTTATAGAAAAATAAATTCTCAACAACAGCTGTCGAATTTTTTTCGGTAAATCATTTTTTAATAATTTTATACCCCAGAACATTGGTTAATTTATTTCATGTTTGCATAAGATTTTAGTTTTCGGTTCGCAACCCTAGTAGTGCAATAGATCCCGGGAATCTAACGTTTTTCCACTAGTGGTGGTAAAAGTCAAACCTCAAAAACGCATCCCATGAATTATATATTAGAGCGAATCAATTTTTGCCAATATCATGATCATGTTATTTTATTCAATTCATATTTATTTACGAAGTTAGATTTTTTCTCAAAAATAAACAGATAGTTTTTTACGGTTATTATAAATAACTTAAGGGGGTGGCATAAACCATATATAACCCGGCATCCTTCGGAGTCAATAAAACAACTTACGAAATAGTAAGTCAGTATACTATTTTTTCATAGGCTTTATTATAGTTATAG
>SCLH01063346.1:0-46710 GCA_004367855.1 Oikopleura vanhoeffeni
TATTTTCTCGGGAATTTTCCCCTATCTTTGCTATGAAAATTGCATAGGCGTTAAAACCTCTTATAAAGAATAAAAATGGTAACAATTTAAATATGGTGTGTGATATCACACAACATTGGTCAGAAATACACTTTCGTAATCTATTGTTGTCAATGCAAAAATTAAAATTTTTCAAACATTTAAACAAGTTAGAAATTTTGATAGAAAATATAATATTTTCCGCCTACACATTAAACTATTAGATAAGGCTTTTTTTAATTCCCGCGTGAAAAATAGTATACCTCCCCAAATTTGGGAAATTTTACTATAGTAGTTATACTGAAAATAACGTAATTATGAGTTAATGTCGGTCGAGCTGGAATGTACTCAACTTGATACGTGACCCTTTATACCCAGTATATGACTCGGTGGGTGCATTCACACGCTTCTGCTCAATGTACCAAGAGTCCTATGCTGTCATGTGATATAGAAAACAAATCCAAAACTAAGCATTATTTTTTAGGGCGCAAACGGCCCAATTAACGAGCCATTTTGAAATTTGATTTCGATTGATCATAAAAAAATTCGATAGTTAAAATCCATCCATTGCATTGGTTTACGGAAAAATAATATTAAAATTCAATTTTTTCATTTACTAGTATTTTTAAGAAACGTTCGCCGTAAAATTCCTTAGCATGGAGTAAATGCAATTTCATATTCAGTTCTGCTCGGCCTTCAAATTGTTTCGCATTGACCCCTCATTTCTCGCGAAAAATTATACTACTAAATTGTACTAAATTTGTGGCTGTAATTGTATATATTTTCTTATCAAGAATGTGGGTCAACGCAAACACAAATCTGAAAGCCCCCTTCTCACTATTAATGCCTTACATACGCATGATAAATGTCTATGGAAATTTTTTTGTCAAGAGTATCCAGGAAGACGCCTAGGCTACAGAAAAGCCCATTTTATAACAACATTTTTATAGCGAATTTACTTTGATAATAGGCATTTTCCTCAAACGGATCGATTTCCTTGAAAAAGTTAAGAGACAAAGGTTTTTGAAAATGTTAATTTTGTCATCAAAATTTCCGCAGAGATCTGGTTCAACTAGGGTGTTATTATGATCGCCATCCCGTAAACTTGAACCAGTTATTATCGAAAATCCTGCCTATGCAGACTAATTTTATCACTACGTCACAAATAGAAAAAATCCAGTAATTTCATCGTGTCAACTTCTCCGAGAATTTCAGTGATTTCAATTCGTCACTTTCTATTCTTGTGACTAGTGATAAAATGTGCATAGCAGGATTTCCACTATGGTCGTTTAAATAATTTCCCGGTGTGGTCGACAATATTACCTTGTAAACACCCACGTGACTCAAGAAGTTAGACTTACATTTGCAATCACACATCAGTTGTCCTTTGGTATATTACAAAAGTTC
The DNA here is from genome assembly GCA_004367855.1 of Oikopleura vanhoeffeni. Classification (NCBI taxonomy): domain Eukaryota; kingdom Metazoa; phylum Chordata; class Appendicularia; order Copelata; family Oikopleuridae; genus Oikopleura; species Oikopleura vanhoeffeni. The sequence goes on from SCLH01063346.1 coordinate 1,426, forward strand.
ACTTCCAGCCCGCAGAAATTCACAACTTTCCATGATTGCAACCTCCTGAATGAGTTTCATAAAAGGGAGTTGCGTCAATATGCCTTTCTCTGCATTTGGCCGCGCATTCTCGATACAAAATTGAGAGGTGTGCTCGGAGTGACCAAATTTTCGAAAATGAACAATCACAAGCTGTCAATTCGATATAATCCATTTGAGTTGTTGAATTTTGTCATAGTGACCAAAATTTGTCACTCACGAGCACACCCTTAAATTGACCAATTTTTCCTCATTTTATTTTTGAAGCGTTTTTCTATAGCTCGAGAAATTCTGAAAAAACTTAGACCATTGAAACGATTTTTAAGCTATCAGTTTAATTACAACAGAAATTAATGATTAATAATTACGTTAACCCTGGAAGCCACTAGAAAAAAAGTTACGCGGAGCACCAGAACTTCAGAGGCTCTACTTTGCGCCCGTTTACAGAAAACAAAAAAATAAACCTTCATTTTTTCCATCATCAAGTTGAGACTCCTATTAGTAGATGATCACGTAGATTTGGAAATTAAAATATCTTAAATAAGTTCGAAATTATTCATTTGAAAAAAAGTCACGTTTTAGAAATAATAATAGATGTGCTGCCGAAATAAATTAAAAATTATTTTATTTGATTATTACTATAATAAGGGGGTCCAGGTAAGAATATGGCCATTTTGTCAACTTTGAATCGTTCAATGTTTCTGAGGAAAATAGATATGATAAAAAATAAAATTGATGGTTTTAGGAAACCTCAGGAACAATTTTACGCAAATAATTGACTACCAAAAAAAAATATTTCCCGTAATATCCTTCTGCCAGTTAGAAAGCAAAAAAATAATTCAAAAAAACGACGATCAATGTCTATCTCCTCCTTTCAATCTATATGAAAAAAAATAATAAAAAGGTTTTTAAAATTAAAGCAAAAAACTGCCTTTTCAAAGAAGTAAATGGTGAGCCCTTTTTCAAATACTGCCCGTAGAATTGTCTTGACGCCAAAATTATTGAGTCTTTAACAAGTACTTAGTTTTACAGTACAGTTGTTCTCAAAAACCAATCTCCTCGTTGAATTTTCGACACGATTGTATATGTCCCTTAAACACTGAGAATTAACTTATGGCGTAAGCGATGTTTGCGCTTGGTGTGAAAACCTTATTTACATATTACAAGTTTGAAGTTGACAAATAAATTTGTTCCGAATCAAAAATTCGACCAATTCTCAGAAACAAAAGTTTTTTGACAATTTTTCAAATGACCAAACAGTTTGACTTTAAAATGATCAAACGTTAAATAAAAATAAAATTTGGTCTGTAAAACACTTTTTTATAATGTTTATTAATCCCAAAATATTTTTCAAATTAGGAACGAAATTTCGTAAAGCGTATTACGAAAAACCAGGTTGAAAAAATGCACCAATTTTTCCCCAGCAGCCAAAAAACTCGAGCAGGTATCACACAAATCAGTTGAAACGTTTCTCGAAATAAACACGGAAACATAACAGCCGACCATAGTTGGCAAGAGATATAAGGAACGTTTAGGTGTTCGTAAAAATAAAAAATTCAATTCGTAAAAGTTTTTTAATCTCTCTTATATAATATGAAAAATGATTTTGATAAAGCGAAAATATTAAGCGGAAAAATCTCTACAAATGATTGGTATGGAATTTTTTCACTTTGCGTTCATTCTTTTTATCACAGATACTGCCCGCACTGCTTAATTATGAAAAGGTACGTTTAATCATAATAACAAATAATTATAAGCTAATTATGTTCAATAAAGGAGATGCACGCTCAGAATATATTTTTTTCTAGCTTTTTACAGAAGAATTCATTTGTTCATTTTTTATTATATTAATATTTCCTTTAATACTGAATTTTTGGATAAAAACTTCCAAAAAATAGACTTTAAGGGGTTGTCGACTCTGATTTGACATTTTCACGGTGCGGTATATACTGAAACCATAGAGCGTAGAGAAAAAAAGGGAAATGCTAGTTTGTAGATCTATCCTTGATCTTGCGACAAAGGCATGCAAAAAATATTTTGGACCTCGACACGTGTTTTACAGTATTTTTCCAAGGAGACATTTCCCTAATTCGTAAATCTAGTCTCCTCCAGCGCGTATATCGAAACTTCAGCTCAAATTTTAACAAAAGTCGTACGATAACAGGCCAAAACTTTAAGCGCGAGCTTGTTTTTGATCAATACTAACCAATTCTAGAACGCCAATATAAACGACGTTTTTTGCAATTTCAGGCTTTCAATCTATCTTCGCCCGCGGGATAATATTTAAAATACTCAAATTTTTACTTTGGTGTTCTCATAACATTTTTGAGATTTAAAAACGATTTTCTGAAAATTGCCAGTTAGAATCTGAAAATATGATTTTTTGTGTCCTTTTCCAAAAAAAGTGCTTCGATGTTTACTGAAAGTAGGCCCAAAAGAATTGCCAGTGAAACACTGAATGAGAATTGGCTTACGTCAAGTTGATATTTTCAAGTTTTAGTGGCCAAATTTGAGGCAAACGTATTTTAAACTTCATTTTTAAAAAAGACTTAAAAAACAATCCAAAAAATTGGCGAAAATTTCGAAAAAAAATTTTGAATGATGGATTCTTATATACTTTATTATCACTCCATATCAGATTTGGAGCATTTTAATGCCTCTAAGTCCTTTATTCAGAAATAAGTCCGTCAACCGCCTTAAGGAGGGGTGTCGCAAATGCAGCTCTTCCAAGTCATTTCTCGCCAAACTAGCAATGTGATATTCCAAAACACATTTGTAACTAACAGAACAACCTTCGCTAGGTAATCTTTAATTTAACAGTAATCTATACAATCCCACCTACGGCCAACAACCTAACGCTTTTTAAAACCCCTTAAAAGACACGCAGTTTCAGTGCTACTCCTTCAAATTTTCTCATTTTTTATTATTTTTTTTTGTGTCAGGCTCGGAGAGCCTTACAAAAGGATGCAAAGACCGCTTTGTTTTAAAATTTTTGCTTTCAAGCGGACAAAAACGCGAAAAAAACAAAATTAAAATTTTTGAAATGATCATTTTGGGAGGTCAGGCAAAAGCTATCTCCTCCACAGTTTGAGAGAGTATAGTTTCGACTAATACTGCCTCTATGAAAAGACAAGACTGTTCAACGATTAAACTAGAAGATCTTTTTTTCGAAAGTTTGCTTCGGCGTCTCTTGTGGGCCATGTCAGATTTTCATTTTTAGCCAAATTGTTTGAAATGGTCAGTTCTGGGAGCTCAGGCCAAAAGCTTTCTCCGTCACCAGTTTGAGAGATACAGTTTCGACTCATACGTACATCTGAACTAGAGAGTTTGTTTGAAATTTTGCTTTGGCGTCTCTTGGGGCCATGGCAACTTTTCATTTAGCCTAAATTTTTGACCAAAATTAGAAGACCAGAAAAATGCCTTTTAAAAATAATTTTTTCCGTAAAATACAAACCCTTGTAAGGATTTTGGTGCAATTTTTAACTCGGGTGAGCGTCAAAAAGATAACAAGATGAGCGCACTTTCAATTTAAAATCATAATAAATCAATAATTTTTGTTTCGTTTTTTTGTCTGTTTGGGCCCGAAAACCAAAATTTTAAAACAAAGCAATTTTTGCATTATTTTTTAGGCTTCTCTGGAGCCTCACTCAAAAAAAATAAAAAATGATGAAAAATTGAAGGAGTAGGTACGAACGCGTGTTCTTTTTAAGAAGCTTTTTAAAAGCGTAAGTGTCGGGCGTAGGTGATTGTATCAGATTACTGTTTAATTCAAAATTACCGTGAAGTTGTTCGGTTGAGTAACAAATTTTTTGAATATCACCTTTGCCTAGTTTGGCGGGAAATGGCCTCGGAAGAGGCTCAAAATTTGCGACCACCACTCCCCTTAAGGGGGTATGCGATCTGATTTGACATTTTCTAGGTGAAATATACTGAAAAACTAACAGTTCATGGAGAAAAAACCGAAAATGCTGTTTTAGAAGAATCTATCCTTAATCTCTGCTGAAAAAGTACACCATAAATTATTTATTTTGATCATTACACCAATAGGAAACAGTATCGTACAGTACATTTTCAAAACTTCAAAATTCTATCTCCTCCCAGACGGTTATTCCAATTGAGCTCAAATTCCACAGATCACGTAACCGGTAGATAGTTTAATAATTTTGATAAAGAGAGCTGTTTTCGATCCCGCAACTGAACAATTCTAGAAGCCAACATAACCGACGATTTTTAACAATGCCAGACTTCAAAATCTATCTCCTCGAGATATGTTTGCAAATATAGCGCAAATTTTTTATCAAGATTCCTTAGAAAATTTAAAATTTGATTAGAGAGCTTTTGGGTTGCCCAAATTCCAGGCCTAGAACTTGAATATATTTTTTGGTCATTTTCCGAAAATTTTCCGAAAAAAAAAGTGCTTCCCCATTTTTTTCGAAAGTAGGCTCAAAGAAAGCCAGTGAAACACTGATGAGAAATGCTTACGTCAAGTCGATTTTTTGAATGTTTTACGTGGTTCAATATTGCAGCAAACGTTATTTTTTTAACTTATCTTTTTAAAAATACTTAAAAAAAAATAGAAAAAATGCCGAAAATTTCGAATTGTTTTTTTGATGATTGGGTCTTAGTTACACTTCAATTATCACCCAGTATCAATTTTCAAGATGTTTAATGCCTCTTAAGGCCTTTATTTAATCAGAGTCGCACCCCCTTAAGGAGTAGGAGTTCGCATTTTATAGGCCAAAACAGGTTTTAGCGTCGCCGCGAATGAAATACTAGAAACGCACAACATATGGACTTCAGTCAGGGATAATTGAAACATAAGATCTGCTTCCTCAAAAACAAATCGGAGCCTCTGATTGGCGCGACCAATAGGAACGACCTTTCAAAACTGATATATTTCACTTTCAAAATGTATCTCCTCCCTGAGTTTCAAAGATAGAGAATACTTTTTAAGCTTTTAATTAGCCACAGATAAACGTGAGCAGAACCCAGGTTCCGTTTTTACTCATAAAAAATTTCATCCGCCTTAAGAGCAAAAAAAAACTTGCATTGAGTTGCTCTGGGGAAATTTTACGGCAGAAACCTAAAGACGTTATGATACGATCCTTAAGGATACAGGTAAAGCCTCAAAGGTCCACAATTTACATTTTTATCTCGTTTTTTCGAAAACTTGATTCAATTATCAGAATGTCCCAAATTTTCGACAAAAAAATCTTGATTAATAATTTCTATAATCGCGATTAAAAATACTTTTTTTTGACAAATGAAAATTAACAAGTTCATCTGCGTTTCAACTTATTTTTGTCCATCATGTTTCAGAAAAAACATAAACAGTAACTTAGGAAAATTTCATGTCCGAGCCTGAAATGCGACTACGACCCCTTAAGTGTCGAATAAAAAAAATTTATTATGTCATGATGATTTATCCAGGACCCGATCTACCCATGAATGATTTTTTTATTAAATTTATTAAAAAAAGACTAATTTGTGAATGCAAATTGAAATGCCTTAACTCCCGTTAAGTAATAGCAGCGATGGGCAGATTGGTACATTTTTCGGATGATTTATGAAAGAAAAAAAAGTAAATTTTTTTTTACTTTTCTCCTCAATAAAAAAATGTTAATTCTGCAGAACGTTTAAATTTTAATCCTCTCAACATTCAAGTACTGTAAAAATATCAAAAAACCACTTTTCATTACAACTCCATTCCAATTACCCATGGGGTTCTTTTATAGCAATATTAAAACTTCAGACCATTTTCGGTAATGCACTAATAGGTGAGAATCATTATCCACATGAAAAAAAATTCTTCTAATATTGAAGTTTTTTTTCCAAAAAATGAAGAAAACAGCTTTTAGGAAAAAAATGTACCTTCAATTAGTTAAATATTAAAAAAATGTTCTGAGTTTCAAAAAAAAGTAGCCATATTACACCCCGCCAATTTTATAAATTTTGAAAAAAAAATAAATTGTTAGTAAATTGCTGCCAAATGCACAAACCGTCACAAGCAATGTTGTAAATTTATTCAGATAGTCAGAAAACAATATCGCTGACCTTTCCATCGATGAAATACGGAAATCGAATAATACTATTAAAATTTTCACATTTGATTGTCTTATATTTTTAAGGCGATTTCAAAAAACCGATAATAAAAATTTTGACTCATTTGCGGAAAATTTCATAATATTCTAAAAAGTCGACCCAACAAAATTGACTAAAAAACATTCGATGATTTTCAAACAAAGCAGTCAGAAAATTATTGTAAACATGCAAAAAAAAGTTAAATGTGCTATTTTTTCGTTTATTCAAAAATTTCAAAAAATTAATCAAGAAAAATTTTGGACGAAAAATGCTTAAAATTTTCCATACTGCTTGAATTTTAACGAATTATAAAAAAAAGGTTTAGAACTCAAAATCGTTCCTTAAATAAATAAATAATGATATAATGAAGCGATACACATTTATTTTGGGCTACGATAATAGCACAAAAAAAACAAACCAACTAATTATTTTGTAAATCAAATTGACGCCGTCTCGCCATCGCTGCTACCCCTTTATTTATATATGTATCAGAGTACATTCTGCATGATTTGCATTTATTAAATGATTTTTACAAAACATATCATTTTTCCATACCAATTATTGGTAACCAATATCGAAATAATTTTTTTTTAAATTTCACTTATTAAAATATTTTCGCCCCTGTACTTTCTAATAACTGCAACTATTTTTTGCCAAAAACTATCAAGAATGCCTGAAAACTGAACTATTCAACTTTTTTATCATTTTCAAGTCAAAATTTATTCAGGGATGGTCTCAATCAGTGTAGAGTCTCACTGAGACTCAGTTGTAAAATGGCTTTCAATCATACTCGCCATAAATTTGAACGTATAAGCGCAAAAAAAAAAATATAATATATTGTTATTATTAATCACCCGATTTAAAATGGAATTAAAGGAAAAGTGTGTGCTGAACATTTTTCACCATTTGTAAATGATTCAAAGTGCTTGAGCCTCTCACAAGAAGCCTCATCTCAGGGGTCCAGTTCCTTGCAGATTGTACTTTTTTCAGAGCGAAATGAAAGACAAAAAAATGTGAAAATTTTTTTTTTATTTTTGATCTTCAATAAAAGTTCCTTTCCTTGGCAAACTTTATATTTTTAATTTTTAACATAACTTAATTATCTGGGAAATGATAAAAAAACACTTTCACGGTACATCCGTTCCAACCAAAACTCGGATTACAGATTTTTGTAAAGACGATATTAATAAACTTCAGACATTGTTGATTGTAATGCGCTAAAAAAGTCTGTTTTTTCATGTTGCTAATTAAAAATAATTTCCTGAATATGAAATTTTTTTCCCATGAAAAATGATCCAAAAATGCAAAAGTAAAGAAAAAAACAACTTTTTTGAAGATAACAAATTGACCTTCAATTGCTTTTGATATTAAAAAATTACCGTACCTATTCGTAAAGAAAATGGCGCATTACACCCACAATTTTATTTGATGACCAGCATAAAATTTGAAAATATTAGTACCAAATGCACTTATCGAGTACCATCGAGCCGTTATAATTTCATCGAAGTGTAGAAATGAAAATCGCGCGACCAACTCATTAGTTGACATACGATTTTAATAGATACCAAAAACAATTTAATATGTATTTTGCCTGATTTTTTATGAGAGAGTTAAAAAAACCACTAATAAAAAAATTTTGGACTTGATTGCGAAAATTTCATAATGTTTTTTTAAAAAGCTCACAAAAAGACAAATAACATATTATATGTTTTCAAACAGCAGTCAGAAAAATATGTAGACATCATGAAAAAAGTAAAAGTGGCAATTCTTTTAATTTTATTCATTAGATTTCAAAAACATTAAAAAAATTTTGGACAAAGAAATTGCGGAAAATTTTCTAATGTTTGAATTGTTTTGAATTTTACGATTTTCCAAAAATGAAAACTCGAACCACTCTTTCCTAAAATGAATAAAAATAATTTTATCAAGCTGAATCATATTTATATCGGTTCAGCTGACTATAATAAGCATATAAAATATACTGACTTATTATTTTCGTAAGTTATAACGACTCCAGTCTGCTGGGTTCATGGCACCCCCTTTAAAGAGTTAAAAGGTTTTAACCTACCTAGGTATAAGCCTTAATAATTATATCAGCCGTTGTTAGTGTTTAGATAACTTGAACCGGTTTAATTTTTAAAAATAGTAACAATTAGCGTCTTGGCTTTGAAAAGGCCCACCTTTCTGCTTTTCAAGATAACGAAACACAGTACCGTACTTATTGGGTCAAAATTGAGCTAAGGTTCAACCACATAGGGGTTGATAGATGATAATCAATCATTTAAAAACTACTGTCATGTACCGCGTCAGTTGATGACATTTTTGTATTATCGCAAAAAGTAAAATATCTCACTCGACATAAATTCTTTATCCAAGTTTAACAAGTTGGGAAAATTCTGGCGAGAAAGGTCAAGTTCTGAGTGATCGAAAATTACAGAGTGCAAATTGTACGGCTTTCAAAATATCATAAGTGACGATTCATATTCATTTAGGAAGTAGTAACTTACTACTAGTAAGTCTACTAGTAACAGTTACAGGTTTTTCATGACCTCATTGGATATTTATTTGAAGTTATTTCTGGATCAATTCACGGCTGTACTCAGTTTGGTAATATATAACCACCTTGACTCTCCCGAGCGTCGTTTTATATAGTTAGCTTCGTTTTATATCCCCTTGATGACACTGAATGTTGTCTAGGCAGTTGTAAACAAAACTGCTTCATTTTGATAAGAGATCACTTACGTCTGTTGAGCTGCGTATTCTTGCAGTTGATTTGATATGATACATGTTTTAGTATTCACATAAGCATAAAGCTTGATTTAATTACTTGTATTATTATCTGAGTATTAAATTATAAAAGATTGTGGATATTAAGTTTGAAAAGTTAATAAGATATTTTCACCAGTTAAAATACCCCGTATTTTGGAAAAACTGCGTGATACACAGTATTTGAATGGAGAGACGAGAATTTGAAGCGATTCGGGCAAGACAGAAGAGCTGCCTTGGTCTGCTCTTGGCGCTCCATAATTTCCGCTAAAGTGTCTGATGAGTCCATTTATCAAAATGAAGCAGTTTTGTTTACAACTGCCTAGACAACATTCAGTGTCATCAAAGGATATAGTTAATATCATTTTATTAACGTGTTATAAGAATAACTTTGGTTTTTTACAATTTTCTATCTTCTAGTGTCGAAAACTTTTATTAATTTTTATTACTTCTTGCGATAGAGTAACTTTGTCGAGCTTTAGTAAGGATAAAATTATAAATTATTTCAAAATTCTAAGAATATTCATACAGTACGTCTAAAAAAAGAATGATCATATTACTGAGAATCGTCTATAATTTGGAGAGAATTCTCTCGATCCTTTCTCAAATTTTTTCGCGAAAAAATTAGACATACTGTACACTTTGTCAAAAAAATGTCGATAAAAATTAATTTGTATTCATTCACTTTTATAAAAAATCGAGTATTTTTTCGAACGATTAATATTTGCTGCCTCGTGAGCTACAGTGGTGCTTTTGTTTGTTAGGACATAAAAGTTAACTAGATAATCTAGTCTAGATTAATCTGATTCATTGATATGCCGGAAGACTTGTCAAGTCCATTAGAAATCTTCCGATGGTTTATAGATTCAATTAATTGTATTGATTGAACATCAGTCTTCCATGTGAGTCACAACTTATGAGCTTGTTTCAAAATTTTAAAAAGTGGTGTTGCTAAATTTAAAAAAAGGTTTATCAATCTAAAAATATTTACTAATTTTAAATTACTATTTTCTAAACTGTTAGTCCAAAAAACATACTGATGATGCAATAAAAGCGAAACGTCTATTATATTTTATTTTATAATTTTAAACTGATGGTCAATTTATTTGCTACCTGATATTACACAAATTTGACTGACATTTTCAAAATAAGCTCACAAGGAAAACAACTGGGCTTATTGAAAAATAGTCATGAATTTCAAAAGACAAATTTAGTAGAAAAAAAGTTAATTTTACCAGAATATCCGCTGGGTCTTAATTTTAAGCCTTAAAACCCCAAAAATATTTAATTTTATGTTTAACATTTTATGTTAAACATTTATTAAGCTGTTCTAGATTCCGCGCAAGTTCACACTAATGTTATCTCCCACATGCAAGCGATGTTCTTTAACGTACCTGCACCTGAGTGTTTTAAAACACACGATAAGTATATTATCTCAAAATGACTGGTTTCAAAAAATAACATTACAGAAATTGAGTTAAATTAACCAGGTGGTGTCGGATAACAAAAAAATGATGCAAAACATTGTCGCTTAAAAAACTTCCCCCATAAGTTTATTCATAGATTCAAATTTGGTCCCAGTCACGAGATAGAAGAAATTGCTTTTTTCACCACCAGGTGGTGACGGGTGTCAAAATAAATAATTTCAAAACATCCCTCTTCGAAACTTAGCCTTATACTTAGCATTATATAGTAAGTATGTTTGTAGGTCTGATGAGCAATTTCTGAAAGTCACCAAAATTCTTGAAATTGAAAATAAGGTGAACTTTTGGGGTCTGTTCCGATATTCCGGTGGCGTTAATGATACTTCACCAAAATATTTTTGGTCTCTGTGTTTTAAAACACAGCGGTGCAGGTCGAAGTTATTATCTGAATATTATTTTGAAAATATATTAAAACACGAAACAGCAAGTAAAATCAGCTTTTTGAATCTATAAAAAGCTGAATTTATTTTAAATTGATGGCTGACGGTGCTTCAAATAAGGTCACACCGCACGGTGCACCGCGGTGTTCAACATTCTCCGATTCGAAAACGACCCCTGAACTTGCTCCCATTAAGCTGAGATTCTTACTGAAAATTATTAGAATTTTCACATAAACAAATAAACAGTTCTTTCTGAAATCGTTTGGCGCTCATGCTGATACTTATTTGCAGGTACCTTAATTAATCATAAAAGGGAGAAAAAAAGTCGACCAATCAGCGATCTCGAAAATTTTCAAAAGTCTTCAATTCTAATCGCATTTTTTCCATCACCTTAGTCAAAATCCTCAAAATCTCAGCTAAATTGGAGCAAGTTCAGGAGTCGTTTTCGAATCGGAGAATGTTGAACACCGTGCACCGTGTTGCGCATAAATATTCATCAAATTTTTTCAAATCACCATCATGTAGACTTATCGGCGCCAAAAAGTGCCAAGACATTGCTCATGATTAGTAACACAAGGTTATTTTTCAATGCCTGGTAAAGCTCTGTGAGAAAACTTATCAATTGTTGAGTATACATTGGTTTTGACAAAGATTATATTATCGTTCTAGTCTGAATTTCAGACTCTGACTATTTTTCTGGTCAGATAAAATGAATATTAATTTTGATCAAAGCTAAAGCTGAGCCTAATTGACTTTAATTTATTAAGTCAAAACCGTCAGCCAGTGTCATTATAAATCAATGAAAATTTACAATTTATACTTTGGGATAGTAACCTACCGTAGATCTTCAAATATATGGTGAATAAATTATTCGGAATAATGCATTTATTATTCAATGTCCTTCCTAAGGGGTCGCAATTTGCGACTCGCAAACATAACTTTTTCAGACGAAATAAAGATAGAAAATTTCTGATTTTGCAGAAAATCGATAAAAGGGATTTCAACGGTTATATTCATACTCCATATTATTTTTGAATATAATATTTGATTTGTAGAGGTTCAAGAAAAGTGTTAGTAGCGCGAAATCGGTAAATGGTACCTTTTGAAGTGATTGTTCAAAGTTTCCTGGTACTTTTTTTTTTTTTAACTGAAACCTTTTATTGACAATTTACAGTAGAAAAAAATAAATTGTACAAAAGATTTTGACTAAATCATCAAAATGTCAATTCAAAAATACGATTTTGCAATTTAGCCTACGCAAAATTTCAAAATTCTGCCCGAAAAAAGTTTAAGCAAAATAAATAAAAGTATTTTCAGAAAATCTGATGGAGGCAAACATAACTTTTTAATTTTCGACTTTTCGATTTTTCGAGAAGCTCTTCAGGCATGCGACTCATTCTGAAAATAATTTGCAATATGAACAATTTCAGTTGAAATCTTTTATTTCGATTCTGTGCAAATCAGAATTTAATTTACATTTTGTCGTTTAGAGATATTTGGCAATGTCCAAATTGTGACAACCCCTCTTTGAAATAATGCCTTTGACAAAGATATATCGATTTCGATGCCCGAGTTTATAAATCATCTTTTATTAATCTGGTGAAAAACTATTTTAGGACAAGAAACGCGTGATGTTACGTAATTTTTAATAATACTAATCGTAGATCATAGCCTACCCTGCTTCATTCGTATTTCATTGGCTCAATTGTGTGCGTAGGTGCTAAATTAGAGTGTGTATTTTGGTTAAATTCCTTATAATCAACCGTAACGTAATCATCACGCGACTAGTCGCGACTCTTGCCTAAAAATTGTTTTTCACCGGGCTAAAACCAAAAAAGATTTTACATGAACTTGGGCATCGTTATCGTTATAGCAAATAGTATTATTACATTTTGACAAAACAAATGTATTCATACCTTCATTTTCGCAGTTCAAAAGACAAATCTGTCTCATACAGTCTTCTCCACTATAACCTTCGGCACATTTGCACTTTCTTGCCCTAATATCACATCTCCCATTTCCAGAGCAGTTATTCGGGCATTTCATGTCTTCGCAATTAGCGCCTTCAAATGCGGGTTTACACCTACACTGCCCAATATGTCCGTTACAATATTGATTTTGGCCGCATGATTTTTGACATCGTTTTTTCGAACAGTCATCGCCAGTAAATTGTCTCCAGCAAACACACTTGCCATTGTCACAACGTCCATGGCCCGAGCACTTGTTCTTACACTGATATACAGAGCAATCTAATCCAGTCCAAGATAACTGTAAAAAGGGATGATAAATATGATGAATAATTCAATGATTAAGTCTTATAAAATAATTCAGAGATGTACCAAAATAATTGTCAAAAATTCGAATTAACAGCTTAAAAAATTTTGAAAGTTTTTCGCATGAAAGAATGATTCTTCAAAATTTTTGTTTCTGATTTTATTTGAATTAGTTCCTCGTCATTGGATTCTAGCGTACCCATTTTGATTTAAAGGTCATGAAAGTGCAACCTTTTTTCCAAATGTTGGCACCGAGTAGTTGATGTTAGATGGTCATATTTCGAAAAAAAATTAATCATCATGTAAAAAAACGAAAAAAGGATCGAACAACTTTCAACCAAGGAGCGCCCGCTTTAAAAGCGTGGGCATTATTATTATGTTATAAAATATTTTAGTAATATTAAATAAAACAATTGCAAAACGCGCAAATGAAATTAACAGAATTAAATTAAGTCCAGAAGGCATGATTTTTTTCACCTTATCAATAGGCTTGAAGACAATCGAACGCGCTCATTGGTTGATTAAATTACCTACGTAATAAACTATTGGTTTTAAACGAATATAAAATTCGGAATATCTCTTTTTGAAGATTAATTTCACCGCAACAGTTCGAATTTTACAGTTTTTTAGAAATTTAACTTGAAAAGTAAAAATCAGCGCTGATTATTCGAATAATCAGTGCTCTGATAAATATCAAAAACTTTATTAGAAAATGAAGAACAAAAAACGACTTGTGACACATTTTACATATGCCGACAAGCCGTGGATATTATGTTGTCACTTTTCGATGAATAGCACTAAACAAATTTCATATCCCTTGCCCAGCATTGACATGTACCATTTTCACAGCGACCATGATTTGAGCAATTATTTGGGCACTCTCGAACAGAACAGTCTAAACTATTTCCCAGGGCCCAGCCTGGATCGCATTTGCACACGCCATCAACGCAGCTTCCGTGATCACATTTTGCACATTTCCTTATTTAGGAATTATTAATTATTATTAATTATTATTAATTATTATTAATTATTATTGAATTATTATTAATTATTTATTAAGTATTATTAATTATTATTAATTATTAATTAAATTAATTATTAATTATTATTAATTATTTATTAATTTATTATTAATTAATTTTAATAATTATTATTAATTAATTATTATAATTATTATTAATTTTATTTAATATATTATTATATATTATATTTATTATATTATTATTATATTATTATTATTATTATATTAATTATTATTAATTATTATTAATTTCATTTTATTTAATTATTAATTATATTATTATATTTATTATATAATTATTATTAATTATTATTAATTATTATTATTATTATTAATTATTATTAATTATTATTAATTATTATTAATTATTATTAATTATTATTAATTATTATTAATTATTATTATATTATTATTAATTATTATAATTATATTATTATTATTAATTATTATTAATTATATTAATTATTATTATATTATTATAATTATTATTAATATTATTAATTATTATAATTATTATTAATTATTATTAATTATTATTAATTATTATTAATTATTATATTAATTATTATTAATTATTATTATATTATTATTTAATTATTATTAATTATTATTAATATTATTAATTATTATTATTATTATTAATTATTATTAATTATTATTTAAATATTATTAAATTATTATTAATTATTATTAATTATTTTATATATTAATATTATTATTAATTATTATTAATTATTAATTATTTATAATTATTATTAATTATTATAATTATTAATTAATTATTATTAATTAATTATTAATTTATTATAATTATTATTAATTATTATATTATTAATTATTATTATTATTATTAATTATTATTAATTTATTAATTATTATTAATTATTATTAATTATTATTAATATTCCCCTGCCTTATGCTGCAATTTTCACCCGTCCATTGTTCGTCACAACTACAATTTCCAGATATACAACTTCCCTTATTCGAGCAGTTATCGTGACAACTTAAATCTTCGCAAGTAGGTCCTGACCAGCTTCGTCCATCGGCAGTCATGTGACATTGGCATGCGCCATCAATACAATCGCCCCGATTCATGCAATTTTTTGGACACATTTTGTTAGCGCAAGCAGTTCCACTAAATTCCTGTGAGGCTTTAGAAAAAATTAGACGATTGATTAACGATGAAAAAATAATTATAAGCTTTAATTTATAGTCCCTTCAACATAGTTTTTTGTTCAGATTTTCTTCTCACTTATCGGTAGTTAGCACAACAACTCAAGCTTAAATTTTCGGCAAAATTCCGCGGTTTAATTTTTACCGGTCAATTTTGATAAATTTCCGCAGGAAAAATGTTGGGGAATTGATAAAGCAATTCGAAACTCACTTATAATAAATCACTTTTGTGTGAATTCGATCGAAAGATTCTCCTTAGTCTTCGCATTATATGCGCACGGTGCTTTTTTGAGGGCGTATGGGATTTCATAAAATTATATGAGCATATGCGTATAATAATTTTGTTTTACTACAGTAAGTTATTTTGTTGCTTGAGAAAAAAGGGTCTTGAGATTGATTTTATTAGTGAACAATGAGCGCGCGCCTTAAAATGTATTGACCAATTTTCCTTCTTTCCATTTCAATCTCGAGACCCTTCCTTTTGTTTCTCGAGCAACAAAATTACATACTAAATAAATATAAAACTTTTCTGAGGCAATTTTAATCGCAATTTACACAGTTATTTTAGTAGTAATACGGATCTGACACATAACAGATTCTGCTATTATACTTTTATAGGGTATAAAATACCCCCGAATTTACCAAAGATTACTATAAGCCCCTTCCTTGTCACACTCACATTGGCCTTCAATGCAAATTCCATTTCCTGAACAATCATTAAGACAATTTTTCGTTAGATCAGTTTCTTCAATTATTTTCTCGCCACAATCATTTCCCTCCCAGTTTTCCTCACAAACACAAATACCAGCTTCGCAGATACCGTGACGCGAACAAATTGGAAAACATTTAACTTTTCTATTGGATAGGTCGACCTTACTTCGACCGCAGAGTTTCACCTCCTTGATCGAGGGTTACGGATGCTTTTTAATTTGGACCAAATTATTAACTCTATGGTACAGATAATGGTGACTGATTTAACTTGAAAATTTGAGTATTATATTCATAATATTATATTATTATATTTTTGGTCGACATAAATTATAATAGAATTTTCCTGTTTTTTTATAGAAACAGCATAGATTAATACGATCTTTTTATCGAGTATCTGGTTTTCTTGCGCCTAATTATATCTTTTTCTCAAAATTTTCTAGATTTTTGAAACTTAAAATATAATTTATGTGAGTTTTGAAAATTTAACTTCGAAATCCAGCGAGCCAAATTAAATAATTTGCAGGATTTCGAAAAATCTTTTATATACCTTGAGAACTTAGGCAGGAGATACATTTTCGATAAATAATCCTTTTTTTTTAAATCTCGTTTTCCGATTAGAGGAGCAATCCGTGACCCTCCTAATTTTTTAGGATACAATATTTTTGTTCGGGTTTATCAAAGGATAATAATTGGTGGTACTATTTGTACTAATTCGACAATTGGCTAATTAAAAACCTAGATTTTTAGCGTCGACTACCCCTTTATGTACACGAAACTAAAACATTTAATAAAAAAAATAACCTACGCACTTTCTAAGGTAATTTTCTTAAATGCAACATATTATATAATTTATATCCCTTTATCACTTTGATTAATAAATGAAGGTGAATTAGCCAAATTTATATGATTCGGCTTTTGAAAACGACGCATCCGATTAAGTTTTTAGATAGCTCAAACTGAGCACAAATATCTAGTGAATGATGAAATAAAAAAAATTAGTCTGAATCGGACTATTTTTTTTTTCTGAGAGTACCGAAATTGTTTAATTATCAGTTTTTGATAAAAAAAATTGGAAACAATGATCTGATTCGAACCATTCTTCTTCAATTTATATTTCTCTTCATATTTGTGCTCAGTTTGAGCGATCTAAAAATTAAGGCTGATTTGTTTCGTTTTTCAAAAGCCGATCTATATAAAAACAGCTAATTAGCCTTCATGTTATTAATCAAAGTGGGATATAATCTATTTTATTTAAACGCCAGTGTAGCGTTATGCCACAGAGTTTAAATATAAAAAAATGAAAATTGGAAGTCAATGATAAAAAAATGATGGAAACTTTTCAAACAAAAAGTAACCCTTCCTTGATCAATTTTGATAGCTTTTTACGTAAAGAATTTATTTCTTCTGAGCAGGAACATTGCAATTGAGGTAGATTTATCGAATGATGAAAATTGATACCATTTGAAGCACGGACACTGACAACTTCGCTACTGTCTTGCAATTTTTGACTTCTGCGATGACGGCTGGTTCGATTTCTTAAATTGATAATTTCAACAAAAAATTTGTTTCACCGTGTAAAAAATTCTCTTGCACAAATATTTTCTTTTTATCATGCTGTTTCCAGCAAATTATTTTTGAAAGATAAACGGCCGCGGCAAATACAATTTTAATTATTAAAAATAGTAAAATAAGTATGGTTTTTTATTTATAAGCTTTCGACCTAACGGTCATCATCAGATAAAGTAATAATGATTAGGTCGAAAGCTTATAAATAAAAAACCATAGTTATTTTACTATTTTAAATCATTAATTATACCTCGAAACCAAAAAACAACAATTTTAATTAGTCAACTAAGCTTTTTTCGGCTGAAAATGGTGAAAATTTATTGGTAGTGTGTCTTCTTTAAATTTTTTCCGGCTTTATTTATTGGACATTATTTTATTATGAGAACATCTTGTTGTTATAACCGTCATTTATTGAATAACGAATATAATTTCAAGTTCATTGCAAATTAAATTTATTATTATGACAGTTATAAAGATAATCTTTAAAAGATTTTATCAGATGAAATGTTTTCAAGTTGATCTGGTTCATTCATATTTTCTCTAATAATTTAACATCATAAAACAGTTAATTTATTTTTCAAGAACAATCATCGTTCATAGGCTGTCTTAAGAAGGTGATGTAAGCAAATATATTTTACTTTAAATTTATGTCCCGACTAATTCGGTCAAAACCTTACTACAATGCAGTCGGTGTCTTTTCGTAGTTGGTATTATTTTTGGAATTATGAGTCATCTTGAAAAAAGGGGGCAATAGATTGACCAATGAACGCGCTTGATTACCGTAAATATTTTTTATTATAAATAAAAATATTTTGCAAAATTGATTAAAATAACATGATTTTTAAAAATCATCAAAAAGATAGAAAAAATCTGGCGATTTCATTGGTTAGTAAGATTAGCTACGTTAAATATACTTCCTATTTTAACTCCCGTAGTGGCCGACAATCCCTGGACCCGTAGTGTCTTCGAGCCATCCGTGGCTTTGCGTTTTAAATCAAGCATATAACCGAAGATTCATTATCAACATATATTTTTTCAATGAAACACATATTTCTCAAAAAATTTTATACAGTCCTATAAAAACAATTTGTTAAAAAAATTTATAAAAAGTTATCAAATGTGAAGAAAATTAAAAATTCTATCATTTTCGCCGATTCTCACAAACAAGTGCATAAATAAAACGAATTCAGGGTTAATTTGACATTTTCAAATTTAAAAGATTAAACCGTCGCCAATTTGAGTATTGCATCTGCAAAAAAAATTCAATGTTTTTATCATCATGCTCATATAAAATGAGTCTTAAATTTTTTTGGAATAATTATTTCTCGAGATTCCTTCTCTTCTTTCTTTCGCCTATGCATTTTTCTGTAATCAGTATTTTGGAAGTTTTGACTTCTGAAATTCTTCTATTTAACCGGAGGCCATACTGTAATGCAATAAAGTCTCAGAAATTGTTACGATTATTTTAGGGTCTTTCACGTGATTTGAAGTACTTTTGAAAAACATAGTACAGTAATTTGGAAAAGTACTTCAAAATTACGTTCAAAAAAATTCCAGGGTCTACTTCAAACCGTTTTAAGACTTTTTTTCACATTACATCCCAAGTCCGGAATAAAATCACGTGACGAAATAATCCAAAAATCAATGTTTTGGAATATGTCATAAATTAATCCTTATTTCTCGAAAATAAGATTCACGTGACGTATTATGTTAAAAACTCTTGAATTAGTGTTATATTGACCCAAAATTTTTCGGCGTATTTGATCACTATTTGTATATTGAACCAAAACCTTATTATCCTAATTTGGTCACGTGATTGTTCTTTGACTTTGGTGGTAATGGAAAAAAGTCTTAAAAAACTTTTAAGAAAATCACTTCACTCTTCTCAAAAATTGATTTAAGCCAATTTTTGAAAAAAAACAGTACTTATTTTACCAACCTTATTCCTTAAATATACGGTCACGTGATCATTTTGGGGCTGTGTGCAGAAAAGTATAGATTTTTTTGATTCCGCCCTCAAAGGTTTTTTGATTGATTTAATTTTTTTTTGCAAAAAATAAGTACTGTAATACAGTAAAAATTTTTCGAAAAAAAAACGCACAACCGTCAATTATCCAAATAGTCGATCGATCACTTTGTAAATTTTCATTCATACATTATTTAGGGTCCTAAATTGCGATTAAAGGCCTTCGAGCCACGGATGGCTCCAAAGACACTACGGTAGTTAAGAGCCTATTCACCTCAACTTCATTGTATGAAACTTATTTTTATGAAACCAAATTATCTAAAATTTTACATTTTCAAAAAATTAGCAGTTTTGTCTGAAATTTTGCTCAGATTTCTTGGAATTGCTAATTATGGTGGATTTAATACACGTCACATGACTAAGTTGATTGCAAGACAAAAAAATTGACTTTCAAAAAACTATAAGGTCATTAATAATTTAGGTCGTACGCTTTTAAATGTGATTTTTTGGCAAACTGTGACGAAGACCCAAATTTCTAATTTTTGCATTTGGATCTGACAACGCTTGCAAATTCGCTGACATATGCTGATTTTTCAATTTCAAATTTTTTTGCGACAATTTGAAAATAAAAAAAAATTGCATCTAAGATAATTTTACAATAACCGTTTAACGGTTACCGTTAACTTTGATAATCAATGAATAACATTTCTTGCATGCTAAATCGGTGCAAGGCAAACCGCCCGTCATTTCTGCAGCCCGCGAGTTTAGCCGCGAAAAGTAAATAAAGTTGCGCGGCGGGAAGTACACTTTCAGCTGAGAAGGACATCACAGCAATAAAACAGTTTGCGGACATCAAACTCATTTCCGCCTAANAATCGAAGTGAAATTAGATTATACTTATATATATTACACATATATATTAACAAATGATGCGATTTTTGCCAGATCTAGTCGATATTTCCCATCACATTTTAATTTTGTTCAAGTGTTTTATATCAATTTCATTCAAAAATTGTCATTCTCTCAAATCTTCTGAAGAAAATTCATTATTAATTTCTTGTAAAAATTTTGTATTAAATATAAAATTAAGCAAAAAAGTTATTTTCGCTCGCGGTTGGATTCCAAAATATAATCGGTTACATGATTTCGCGAAATTACTTCCTGGAAAATTAAGCAAAATTATCTCCACATTTACTAAAAAAAGGGACAAGTGACCACCTGCAAAAGTTTGCTTGGCTTGATATGTATGACAAAATGTCCTAAGCCGGGAGTACGCCCCAAAGTTTTAAGCCCTCAGTTCTTTCGAGCCCCCTGTGTGGCAGCTGTTATTTTTTTAAGAACTCAGCTAAAAAATCAAGTTTATTTGAATGTCGGTAAATTCATAGAACTCACTAACACTTTTGGTGTTTACTTCGCTAGTATCTGTCTGAGAATAATGACAAATAATTCTGACTAGCTCAAAATCACTCAAAGTCACAACTACATAAAATGTCATACTAGGTTGCTCAAGCGGAGCCTTAGGTTTCTATTCAGTAAGTTACATTTGTTACATTTTTGTTCTGTTCATAAATCTTTCAATAAAGTTTAAAGTTATCGAAAAAAAAGCTAAAGTTCTGTTTTAAACTCCAACAAAAAGTTCAAACTCGTCAATTCTTATGACAACAGCTTGTTTCCTGAATATATATCAAAGATCTGGTATAAAACAGTACGAGCTCTGAATTTCAATTATTTTTAATGAATGAACTTAATTGATCTCAGCGGGAATGTGGTTTTACAAACTCTTAATATGTTATAAAACCGTGGGAGTTCGACAGAACCAATCTGCTGCTCTAATTTTCATATTATTTAATTTGTGGAACTCCCTATTTTTTTTAACCTATTTGATAATTTTCAGACATCTATTATCTATTACTCACTCTGGCTACCATTGGCATTTTAAACATACAATTTATTTTCTAGTGTGTCACTTTTAAAGTTTCAATGAGTTAAATACTGTATCTTCAAGCAGGCTTGTAAAAAGGAAGGGGAATAAAGGGGAAGGGAACGTTCCCCTCTTCCCTTCCCTGGAAAGGGAAGGGATTCAAACTTAAGGGGAAGGAAAAAAACAGGGGGATCCCCTATATTACCCTCAAAAATAATAGATTTAACAAAAAATAAAGATTTTAACTTTAATAATTGATTTTTTTAGTACATAATTCTGCTGTTGATTGGTCAGAATTACAGTTTCTGTCTATCCCATTCTAATAATTTTACTGAAAAATGTTCAAAATTTGACTAAAAATTTGATTTCAGGGCTTCATTTTGAAATTTAAAAATTTCTAACTATTTGGACAAAATTTTAACTCGTAGACTCGATTTTAGCCAACTCGTTGCCGCACACCATTTAATCGCATTTTACTTAATCATTAATGACAAGGTCAGTTATAAAGTTATCTATAAACTTTGAAACAAAATGACGTTTGTGCGTTTTTTTTTGGAAAATTTTTACTGTATTACAGTACTTATTTTTTGCAAAAATTTTTTAAATCAAAATTTAAACCTTTCATCGTGATCAAAAAAAATTCTAGACATTTTATTCATTACATCATAGCCCGAAAATGATCACGTGACCGTTTATTAAAGGAATAAGGTTGGTAAAAGTAGTACTGTTTTTTTCCAAAAATTGCTTAAATCAATTTTTGAAAGAAGTGAAGTGGTTTTTTAGAAGTTTTTAAGATTTTTTCCCACTACACCAAAGTCCAAGGCGATCACGTGACCTTCAAATTAGGAAATAAGGTTTTGGTAAAAGTAAACAAATAGTGATCAAATTACGCCGAAAAATTTTTTGGCCAATTAACACCTAATTTAAGAGTTTTGAACATAATAATATTTCCAAACACGTCACGTGATCTTATTTTTCGAGAAATAAGGATTATCTATGACATATTTCAACCTTATTTTTGAATTATTTTGTCACCTGAATTTTATTCGGATATTCGTGTAATGAGAAAAAGTTCTTAAAAACGTTTTGAAGTTGACCCTGGAATTTTTGACGTAATTTGAGTACTTTTTATAAATTACTGTACAATGACTTTTTTTTCAAAAGTACTCAAATCACGTGGGAGACCCCTTAAAAGAATCGTCACGAATTTCTAAGACTTTTATTGCATTTTAAATTGGCCTCCGGTTTAAATAAAGCAGTCCTTAGAAGTCCAAACTTCCGGAACACTGAGAACATAGGAATCAGTGAGAAGAAGAATCAGGCGTAGGCGTGATGTTCTCTTTTTCTTTCTCAACACAAGAAATTAGATTCCAAAATAATTTAAGAGTTATTTTACTAGAGAATTTTGTAAAAAACATATAATTATTTTTAGACAGAGCAATAGAAAATCATTTAAAGTTTTATATGAGGTAATTGCAAATATAAATTAAGATTTAATTTCATCTCATTTTTGCACTTTTATAGTCGAGTGATAGTACATTTCGCAACTTTTTGTTTTCTTATCCTCATTAAATGCCTTTAAATTCGTTTAAAATTTGTTATTTTTATGTTTTTTTGTATATGCAAATTGGCTGAATATTATTTTAAGCTATTGAAAATAGAATGTTTATAATGAACTTTGGTAATATGGCCGATTTAAAGTGAGGCAACGAGTTGGCTAAAATCGAGTCTGGGTACAGATTCATGTCTAAAGTCTACGAGTTAAGTGAGCCAGTTCAGATTTTATTGTAAACCTATTTCTATTTCTATACACATTTTGAATTTTTTAACATTACTATTTCAGAACTACAATAGAAACTGTAATATAAAATTTAATTGGAACTTTTTTTTAAAATTATAATTTTTTAAAATGCTTTATATAGGGGATGTGGGCGTTAGAATATTTTATCTTATATTTGACAAAAACTTCAAATGATGTCGTGGAGCTTTCAAAAACCGGCAAAAATGGATAAACTAAAAATAAAATATTTTTGCTATTTCTAAAAATTTTGAAATATTGCTCTAAAGAGCGATAGACACTTGAAAAAAAATTTCAACGAAAAATCTTCAATTTTTTGTAAAGTTATCAAAATATCAGATATTACTAATGAAAGCATGTAAAAACGATGGTTTATGAAAGACAAAAAAGAGTTTTTTTATTATATGTCAAAAAATGCTTTAACTTTGGAAACATTTTTGAAAATTTTAAAAATGTAGCGCTAAAGAGTGATCGATACTGAAAGGTTTTTTTTTCTAAACGGAAAATGTTTGACATGAATCTGAAATCAGAAAATCAGTTGAAGTTTGAAAAATTCAATAAAAACCAGAAAACAAATTAAGGAAAAAAAAGTTCAGTTAAAATAAAGAAATTCTAATTCTTAAATTGAAAATTCTATTTTAAAATAAAAATCGCTCAAAATATTTTAACAGCTGATAGAAATGAGGCACTTTATCAATGAAATTTCAGGTTTTTTTCACAAATCTTAATTAAGAATGAAAAATTCAATTTTAAAAATGTTCATTTCATAAAAAAAAGTATAAAAATCAATGAAAAACTGGAATTTGATTAAAAAATAGGATCATAATATTAAAAATTGAAAGTATGATGAGAATTCAAAAATTTCAGATTTCATTTTGGAATATTTCTTTATTTTCATTTATTTTATTCAATATAGTAAATTTTATCTGAAATTGTTAATTTTCTGAATGATTTAATTCTAGCATTTAAATTACAAAAAAGATGAATTTTACTTGTATTTTAGATTTGAGAATTGTTTTAAATAAAAAAAAATGTGAAGTATCTGAAATCGTATTGTAAAATTGAAATAAAATATTCATCAATTAATTCGGAATTAAAAAAACAAAAAAACCTCGTTTATTTTATTAGAAAGAAATTCAAGATTTTATAATCAAATTTTAAATTAAAATGTTTTTGAACGGGAAAGTTAAATGAAAAACTAAAAAAATTCGATAACTAAAAAATATCAATTTTTCTGAAAAAACTAAAAATTTTAAAATGAAACATAAGGTTCAAAAAAAAATAAGGTTTTATTAAATAAATGGAAAAATACGGTTTATCTGAAAATTGAATTTTGACAAATAGTAAATTTAATAAGAAATTGAAAATTATATTTACAATTACAGTATGTGTTTTTTTTACTTGCGAATTTTGATTTTATAATTAGAATGTCATTCAAAATTTAAATTTTGAAATTTTTGGTTTAATTTTAATTTTCATTAAATTCATAATCTTCAGAAAAAAAATTCAAATTTTTATATCAAATTTTCAAATTTAATATAATTATTCAATTAAATTTTTTATCAAATAAACAATTTCTAATAACCTTTGTTCTTTGATAGTTTAAAGTTAATTTATTTCATTAAAAAATTTAACTTGGGTACGTCCGCAGTTAAAGATGGCCAAGTTTAAAGTCGATCAGGCCGTGCAGGGCCTGACGAGCGGCTGAGAGTTAAATTGAAATTTTTAATTTATTAAACTTTTGAATCTTTGATGAAATTTCTAAAATTTAAGTAATTCAGAAAAATAATCAAAGTTAAAAAAATTTGTCATATTTTTCAGAAAGTTTCAATTTTTAGAATATTTGTAAATATGAGAAAAAATGTTCAATTTTTGATAAAATTTGTGTAAATTTTATGAAAATTTGTCTCAGTTTTAATAATTCACCAATTTCGGCAAAAGGTTTTAAATTTCAAGATAATTTGTACAAATTTTATGAAGACTATGAAAACTTTCTTTAAATATGAAAAATAGTTTGAAGTTCACTTAAAATTTTGATTAATTTTCCTAAAATTTTCAATAATTTTCCTTTAATTTATATAATTTGATGCTGCTGAATAACGCGGATCGTTAATTATTCATTTATATTTATATAATTTCAAATTTTATTAAGAAAATTTTCAAAATTCGAAAAAATAAAAATTTCCAAAAAAGTGTCTATATTTTTTCAATTTGAATTCTCGAAATTTTTTCTTGAATGAATGGAAACTTTCCTTAAAATCTGAATATTTTCCGAGCTTTTTAAATTTTTTTTAAATTAAATCAAATTAACAATAATTGTTTTAAAAATCAGTCCCCTGTAAAACTTTGAAAATTTTCTGTTATATTTTCTGATATATAAAAATATTATTATTCTTTATTCTTTTGAAATTCAAAATTTTGAAAATTATACTATGAATTTGGAAATTTTCTTATAAATTTCCGAATTATTTTAAAAAATTTCAAAATAATGAAAATGTTTTTAATAAAATTTCAAATTATTTAACCCTTTTGAAAGGGTAAAGTCAATTTAAATTAGCCAAAAATGATGAAAAAAATGATTAAAAAAAGCTCTTTTTCGAATTCATTTTAAAACTCAACAATGTGAATCTGAAAATATCACCCAAAATTTTTCTGAAAAAAAAATTCAAATTTTATGACAAGTTGATTGGAAGGCGATTTTTCGTTTAAAGTCTTACTTCCAAAAAATAACTTTTGACTCCAATCTTAAAATTTAAAATTAGCCAGGATTTAAAAAGGGTTTTGAGTACGATTTGCGAAAAAAATTAGCATCATAGATGTTGCTGATGAGAGAATGACCGAAAAGGTCAGCTAAGACCGGGAATCCAACCCGAGTACGACTCGTACAAATCAGTTTGCTCACTAACATAGACATATCTGGAGCAGAAATTTTTTTTGAGAGTGACTTTTGAAAATTGAATGATGTGGCGAGGACTCAACTTACCAACTTTTTTCAACTCAAATTTTGGACGTTAAAATACTATTTTTTCTATTTATTGAAATTTATGTATTGAAATTAAGTTCCTAAAATTATAGTTCAATTAGAATTTCATAAATCGGATGAACCGGTTTGGTGCTGTGAGTGCAAATTGTAACCTCCTGAAGAGGTATTATGCCTCGGGGGAACTTTTTTTATGCCTCGGTGGGTTAAGAAGTTTTTGAAATGTTCATGAATGTATATATAATATATATTGAATGTTTAAATAGATTTTACTTTTAAAAATCAAAATTTCTGATTCCCAAAAATGCTCAGATTTTAATTAAAAATCTGATGAAATTTCAGAAAAAATGTAAAACAATTTAAGAAAATTTTCTTATCTTTTCAGAAAATTATTCAAAGTTTGACGAAATTATTCCACTCTTAAAACTGCCTTCTGGTATGATATAAATAATGAAATAAAATTTTGAACTTCACAACCAGTCGAACCGGAAGTGATGATTCATCACTGATGAGTTTTTGAAAAAATAACCAATTTTTTTAACATTATCGAAGTCTCAAATTTATTTTTTTGTAGGATAAAAATAAGAGTGAATCTGAGTGATCTACCTAAAAAAATGCCCCCAAAATTGTTTTTACATAATTTTACTTTCTTATACCTCGCATTATCATATGAATAAATACACACAATTTCACTCCACTTCCGGTGAAACCGGAAGTGATGATTAATCGAAAATGCCGCCAAATTTTTTATACAATATTTCACCTTTAAATCGACGTTCTAGTATTATATAAATAATTGATTACAATTTTTACTTTATTTCCAGTCAAACCGGAAGTGCTAAGTGATCGAAAATAACGCCAAATAATTTTTTTTATTTTTGTGTACTCTTCAGTATTATATAAATAAATGAATACAATTTTTACTTTACTTCCGGTCAAACTGGAAGTTATGAGTCATCGACAATAACGCCAATTGTTTTGACATTATTTCACTTTCAAGTATATCACCTATTATAGGGGAAGAGTTCCAAAGGAAACGAGGGGAAAGGGGAACGAACTGGAAAAAAAAGGAAAGGGGAAGAGCCAACAGTAAGGGAACGTTCCCTTTTACAAGCTTGTCTTCAATGATCTGTTTTCTGAACTACAGCCATTGTTTATTTTAGCTTAGAGCATTTATCAGGAGGGATTATACAGCTTGTTTTATTAATTAACAAAAAATGAAATAAATTGGATTCATGTCCATGACCGCTACGTCAAAACCACCAAAATATAATCTCCTGTCGCCTGAATAATCTGAGTTCAAAATGTAATTTTAAGGGTAAACTGTGAGTTTTATAATGATTTAAACTAGGAAATGATCGGGATTTTGCGGTTTATTTTAGCCATAATTGGGAGAGACTCAGATTAACCTTGGCTTGAGATTTAAGTTATAACTTATGTCTTTTACATTACCTGTATGAGTTTTTAGTAGGGATTTTCAAGTAAAAATAAGCTTTTGAAAATGCCGATTACTGCAATGTAGAGGGTTGTAAATTGGATGGGTTTCGCGTGGGTTTGCCATCTCTTTTTTGCGTAGGTTTGAGCAAAAGATAGGGGGAAAATGGGGATGGGGATATAAAATCCGGTCGAGGATGCATCTCTATACAAGCCTGATGTACAGCATACAGTATGAAAACAGTTGAAATATTTTCTTTGCTAAATTTTTTGAAATACACTATGTGGCCTAGTACAGTACTATTAGTACTGTTTGTCTCATTTTTCACTGCGATTGGGAAAAAGGAACATTTTGAATTGCTTCGCTTTTGATTTTTTTTTTCGATAATAATAAAACTTTATTGAAAGATTTTTGAACTGTACATTAACTGCAAAATTTAAGGGAAACCAAATATACAAATAAAGGCTACCCTAGGTAGAACATTTAATGATTGTGACTTAATTTGACGTTTGATTTTAGAATACCGTATGATCAACAAGCTTATCGAAAAGTGCTTGTTAACTTTGAGCATGCTATGTCAAAAAATAGTGCACTATTTCACCTAAAACGTAGTAAAGGTGAAATATTCTGAAAAATTGGCTTAGAAGTGAGCCGAAGGGAATAATCAAAAAATAATTCTTGACTGACCAATAAAAACACATTTGTCAAAATGTTACGTTTTCCGTGGGTGAGTAATTTAAGACTGCTCCGGTCGTTTTTGGCAAATATGTCGCTTTTAATTTGGAATATTAAAAGAATATTGTTAAGTGGTTTTTTTTAGGAGCTTTTACATCTATCTAGGTAGAACAAAAATCGTATAACATTTTTGTATCCATTTTTCAAGTTTGTGATAATCTATTTTGGGATTTTTAAATCATTATAAACCGTATTAATCAAACTGTAGACAAGACTTTCAAATTCAAATTTGGATTACAAAGTAAGAGATTAGCCCCTCTTCTTTCACAATGAAAACATTTAATTTTTTCATGAAAATGTTTTCAGGTCACTTTGAGGCCTAAACATTGCAGTAAATTCCACGGTGACGTTCAAAAAACAAATAAGGAGTAAAATAAAAGACAAAAAATTATAATTTTTTAAATTTTTCGACTGTAAGTAATTTTCTCAGGAAAACCTAAAAACTTTTTTGACCGGGAAAACACATAATATCAAAACGCTCTGTTTTTAAGCCTTCTCACACACTTTAAAATGTGTTAAATCCAAGACGTTAAACGCCTGACCACGACTGTTAAAAACTGTCTAGTTGGAAATAACTGTCCAAAATAAATCAAAAATTTGAATAAGAAAAAAATTGATAAATTCTACCTGATTCCTACCTTCTGCGGGATTTATCTTTTGCTTTGCAAAACGTCGCTTCTTCCAAGTTTATTGTATAAATGTGATTAAATTTTCCTAAGCCTATGGGTTGGATTTAAAATTTTGGAAACCTGATTTATTAAACTTCGAAAGATACAGTAAGTGCAATTCCTCAGAGATATTATTCTAACTGACCGGTGTGGCTATTAACAGCCTGAAATTTTCAGATTGTTTTAAATCGTAGTTTATCACATAAAGGGTGAATGTTATTTGACAGAACTTATGTCCCAAATTATTTTAACTCGTACACTCCGATTGTGCATGTGCGTAGAAAATCGTACCATTTAAGTATTCCCGAAAAAGGTAAACAGATTGTTTTCTTCGGCTGATCATTGACGAAACAGCTCATTCGAATAGGGCTAAGCGTTAATTATGATCTCATTCTATCCCGCGAGATTTTGTTAAATACACAGTATAAGTCTAAAAAAAATATCTGAAGTTAGGCTGTTATCGGTTTTCAGCATTAGAAATATATGACAGTTAGAAAACCGCGGAAGTAGATTTTGTACAAAATTTTTAGAGACCAAAAAGAATTTCGAAATTTTAAAAACTTTCGAAATCATTTAGTTTTATAATTAGTTCCGATAACAGCCTTTCCGGAGTGTAACTTACACTGTGAGAGTTAAACTGAGAGTATTTTCTCCGAAAAGGTAAAAATGGCCATATTCAGAAATTCTACACAAGGGGAGGCCCAATATCGCCGAAAGTTTTTTGCCAAAAAAATTCGGCGATATTGGCCAATTCGGCAATATTGGCACATTCGGCGATATGGGAACAAAAATAATTTTTTGGTTCAAAAAATAAAAAAACGCGTGGGCGTTCGAAATGACGTAATATGTCAAATATTCTTTTTATAAGGAGTTTTACAATAAGTTCGAATGAAGTGAATCATCAAAATGCGTAGAATTTAATACTTCAATTTAATACACCAAATGCAATCAAATCAAAAGTGAAAATAGTAAATTTGGGAAATTAAATTATGAGAATGACGTCATTCATGACGCCCACGAAGTAATTTATAATATAAATCTCAAAAAAATTCGGCGATTTCGGCAAATTCGGCGAACACAGGAATTATTTTAGCTAAAAATCGTGAAATTGCGTAGGTTTTTTTCGGGGATTTCGGCAAACCCGGCAATATTGGGCCGGCGATATCGGGCCTCCCCCTGTAATAACAAAACATATTTTGACCTCAAAATGAAATCAGATATGTTATCAAAAATTATGAAATATTAGCATATTTTTTCGAACATGTCATGTACGATAGTATGTTGTATTTGAATAAAAATAATCTCAATTGATCAACACCTAAATAAATAATTTGACTTCAGAACTGACGGAAATATTAATCCAAATGTTTCTGCACTAAGTAAATTTGAATCAGTCAAAAATGCGATAAAAAACGAAAACAAAGCTATGTTGTAAGCAATTTCTAAGAAAGAAATAAAAAATACGCATTATTTAAATTCCGACAAATCAGAATTACCCAAGATAAAAATTCATAAAATTCAAAATTTCAGAATTTTCTTTAATAAAAATTGAACGTTGCAATAATTGATTCACGTTTAATTCATACTAATTATTTAAAATATCTTGAAATGAAAATAAAAACAATTTCAAATCTAAAAATAAATAAAAGTTTAAATAAAAATTAATAAAATTTCAAATAAAAATAAATAAATTTTAAATCCTAAAACGTCAGATGCGGTTTGATTAGCAATAATAGTCGATTTATAACTATGAGATTTTTTCTTGTGGTGATTCTTCCTCCCCTCATAAAGGTTGAGTAGAATAAAAAAAATTATAATTTTTGTCATTCTTGGTCTTCTCCAATCTTTCACATTCCTTATAATTTCATTTCTCTTTCTATAATTTTCTCTATGTTTTTTCGATGATATTTATTGGTTGGTATATAATCGTTTTTTGTTGTTTTATCAATATTTGTTGGTATCCCTACTCTGGTTTTCAGTGTGAAGAGTTGGTATAGTATAATAGACCAGTCGAGGTCTCACTTACTGCCGCCCTAAACAGGTACCCAAAATCAGAGAAAAAAATAAAATAGAAAAACTGCGTAGTTTAAAAGCTTATATGACTAAAAAGGGCTGAAAAGTTTGCAAAAAACAGCGGCTTCAATAATCTCCTTAGACCTATAAACAAAATCGAGGAGGGGGCGATTTTGTTTGGGGTCAACAACGAGATGTCGCTATTTTTCCTGAGAAGTGTCGTTATGGGGTTAAAATATATGTTTCACAAGATGCCAATCACAACCCCCTTAAATAATCGTAAAACCCACCCAACAAGTTCAGCAACTTTCACTTTTGGTACGATTTCTGATTTACTAGGGCGGTGGTAATTTAGGATATCATTTTCTCACGGTACCGCATTCTCAGAGGAAGATTAGTTGTGGTTCCGTATCCAATAAAAATCTGAACTTTTAACTCCTTCAACCATAAGGTTAAATATACTGTTGACGTCAATTAACTGGCCGCGACATAGAGTTATGCAGACGATTTTAATTTATAGTCTATTACTAATAGACTATTGAAAACTATAACCTGAATGTAAAACATAAAATGTATAAATATTTAGAAATTTAAGAAGGATTTGTGCAAAATTGACAATTCGAATAGTCTTTTTAACAGAAAATAAAAAAATAAGTTATATTAATCGCAAAATTTTTTTTTGAACTTTCCTGTTGTCTTATCTCATTCTTCATATAATGACATATTATTTCAACTTTTTGTAAATAAAGAAAATTAGGTTGTTCAAGAAATGGTAAAATTGGATTTTCCCCAAAAATTCTCAATGGTGCCATAACGAGGAAATTTAAGTGAGACGTTAAAAATAAATTTACAGTCTACATTTTATATATCCTGAGTGTACATTATTATAAACCTCAAATTGGCGGCAATAGAGAGCAGTGCGCGTTGACTCGCGCCATAACTTCTGAAGACCCGAAAATAAGAAAAATATGACCCTCATTTTTACGCGCTGGCTTTTAAATTATATTTTAACTCGAAGAAAAAAAAGATTTATATACCTGAATTCAGCGATTTTCATAGTCAAACAAAATCAATAATTTTAATTTTCATTCAGAATTTCTGAAAGAAAACTTTTCACAGATAATAAAAATTAAATAAACACGAAATATAAATCATAATGTATGTTAACTCCCGTAGTGTCTTTGGAGCCATCCGTGGCTCGAAGGCCTTTAATCGCAATTTAGGACCCTTAATCATGTATGAATGAAAATT
Organism: Oikopleura vanhoeffeni; assembly: GCA_004367855.1. Lineage (NCBI taxonomy): Eukaryota > Metazoa > Chordata > Appendicularia > Copelata > Oikopleuridae > Oikopleura > Oikopleura vanhoeffeni. The sequence goes on from SCLH01063346.1 coordinate 33,666, forward strand.
TACAAAGTGATCGATCGACTATTTGGATAATTGACGTTTGTGCTTTTTTTTGAAAATTTTTACTGTATTCCAGTACTTATTTTTTGCAAAAAAAATTTAAATCATCCAAAAAAGCCTTTGAATATACCCATTAATAGCCCCAGAATGATCACGTGACCGTATATTTAAGGAATAAGGTTGGTAGTACTTTTTTTTCAAAAATTGCTTAAATCAATTTTTGAAAATAGTGAAGTGGTTCTTTAGAAGTTTTTAAGACTTTTTTCCATTACACCAAAGTCAAAAACGATCACGTGACCTTCAAATTAGGAAATAAGGTTTTGTATCAAGTAAACAAATAGCGATCAAATTACGCCGAAAACATTTTTAGGCCAATTTACTCCTAATTCAAGAGTTTTGAACATGATAGTATTTTCCAAAAACGTCACGTGATCTTATTTTCTAAGAAATAAGGATTAATTTATGACATATTCCAAACCTTATTTTTGGATTATTCGTCACGTGATTTATTCGGACTTTGTGTAATGTGAAAAAAGTCTTAAAAAGTTTGAAATTGACCCTGTAATTTTTTTGACGTAATTTGAGTACTTTTTCAAATTACTGAACTATGTTTTTTTTTCAAAAGTACTCAAATCACGTGGAGAAACCCTTAACCCACATACTAAGCGCTGGCCATATCTGGCCAAAGTGACTTGCGATCTCTTTTTTTAATAAGTTAACTTCTTCCGAAAACATTTAATTAAAAATGATCGGTGTTTTTGAAATTCCCTATCTTTTGGCTATTTATCTTTTCTCTATCTTTTGTAGTTCTTGAGATAAAGCAAGTTCGTCGACCCGGAATCAGGGCCCTAAAAAAATTCAAATGAGATTTGAACTTGAAAAAAAGGGATTTTATGAACTTTGCCACCGTGATTTTAGGATTTATTTAATGTGTCAAAAATGAAAATGAAATATTCATAAAATCAAAATTTTTTCCTTCTTTTTGATTTACACACATCAAATTTTTTTTCGATTTTCTCTCGAAAAAAGTAATTTTTTCCGAAAATATATATGATTATAAGTTATTTTCATGCAAAACAACAACTCAAGTGTCCCTGAACCAATATATTGAAAATTGATACTGTTAACTTTTGAACACCTGATGAAATCGGACACAAACGATGCGGCGCTTCACTAAATTTATTTGTTATATTTTTGTTGCACAAAGTTGATGAAAGTACTTTTGACGTTGTTATTAGAAGCCGAAAAATATCGCGAAGGGTCTGTTACGGTGGCAAATTATCGAACGGTTATTTTTTATATTTATATGACAAACTGATTTCTTTACCGTTTTTCTTCAATTGAAGGTTTTAGTCAAATATTTCCTATTTACGATATTGTCTCAAAAAAAAATTATCGTAAAAAACCGAAAAAATATAATTTTATTTTTTTTCTATCAAATAATTGTTGAAGCTATTGAATAATTAGTTTATATTTTTGCTGACGTTAACTTGGATAAAAATATGATTCTTTAAAGTCAGGTGGACAGATTTGGGTCAGGTGGCCGCTGAGTACTTCACTGTTCATAACTTCTGAGTATGTGGGTTAAAAGAATCATAACGAATTCCAAAGACTTTTATCGCATTACAGTATGGCCTCCGGTTTAAATAGAGCACTTCTAGAAATCAAAACTTCCGAAATACTGATTACAGAAGAATGCGTAGGCGAAATAAAGAAGAGAAGGAATCACGAGAAATAATTATTCAAAAAAAATTTAAGACTCATTTTACATGAGAATGATGATAAAAAACATTAATTTTTTTGCAGATTTGCAATACCCCAAATTGGCGACGGTTTAATATTTTTAATTTAAAAATGTCAAATTACCCTAAATTCGTGTTATTTATGCACTTGTTTGTGAGAATCGGCGAAAATGAGAGGACTTTTAATTTTCTTCACATTTGATGACTTTTTATAAACTTTTTCAACAAATTGTTTTATAGGACTGTGAGAATTTTTTGAAAAATATGATTATCATTGAAAAAATATTGTTGATTAGGGTGGACGGGATGAAGCATTTCCATGTTATAGCCATCAGACAAAAAAACTGAGGAGATGGATATTATTTTTTTCAGACGCAAAAAATTTTGCATTTTTTTTTTGAAAATTTTTGTCCTTATTTCTGATTGGCCCAAATTGAAATTTGAGATGCCATCGTTTTCACCATGGAATCGGATAGTTTTAAAAATTTCCGATCACGGTTCATAATTTGAAAATTGCGAATTTTGAGTGAAAACACAGTTTTTAGGTCTTTGAAAATCGTAAAAAAACAAAAACACAGTTTTTTGAGATAGTTCCTAAATAATCGTACTGTCCCTTAGTTCTTTCGAGGTGTTTTCATTTAGCAAGTGTCAGGCTTGAAAAAAAAAAATTTGAAATTCAAGGCTGGGAAAGTAGTTTTTCTGTTGATTGAAAATCGAATATTTCATATATTGACTTTATTAACGTTTTGAACCCATATATAAGAAGCCGTATAACGTGTAGATGCAGATTTTTTGACAAGTGATAATTAAGCGTTTCAGTTAGCCCTTTTTTCGATTGAGGGTCGGCGACCAATATTTGACCTCTAATGAGGTCAAAGTTCAAGGTCAATTCAAGTTCATCGTATAGACTTGAAAGTACCTCCAAAAGGATCGGAAGAGTCGACTTTTAATGAACGTATTAGCAACTAGGGGTCAATTATGTACTGAAAGGTCGCTAGAGAGCAAAAACTGGTCAACACCCAAGCTCAACGTCAAGTTCATTGTTTAGATTTGCAAGTACCCTCAAAAGAATCGGAAAAGTCGACTTTCTAATGAACGTATTAGCAACTATTGGTCAATAATGTACTCAAAGGTCGCTAGAGAGCAAAAACTAGGGTGCAAAAAAGTTTTTGCTCTTTAGCGACCTTTCAGTACACTATTGACCCCTAGTTGCTGTTAGTTCATCAGAAAGTCGACTCTTCGATCCTTTTGGAGGTACTTTCAAGTCTATACGATAAACTTGAGATTGACTTTGAACTTTGACCGGTCATCAGAGGTCAAATATTGGTCGCCGACCCTCAATCAAAGAAAGTGCTAACCAAAAAAACCAGCCATCTATCATTTTATACGGCTTCTCCAGAACCGGGTGGGGACTGCCTGTAATATTATTTCATGCAATCTAATACACGAAAGGGTCCCATGACACAAGTCATATAATATGACTCATATTCAATTTATTTTGACATTTCGACTTAATTAATTGCATCAAAGCTAATCGGTGATTTATTTATGCAAATGGAAACACAGAAAATTTTAATCTTCAGTCAATAGTGCTTCCGCTTATCCTTTCGAGGTGTTCTTCATTTTAGCAAGTGTTTTGACGTGAAGGAAACATTTTGAAATTCAAGCCTGGGAGGTGTGGTTTTTTTTTAGATTGAAAATCGAATATTTCAATTTTGACTTTGTTAACGTTTGAACCAATAAACTCTTATCATCCGTTTTGACCTTGGAATTGTATAGTTTTTCAAATTTCCGATCGCGGTTAATAATTTGAAATTGCAAAATTTGACTAAAAAAACGTTTTTACCCCTTGATAATCGTAAAAACAACAAAAACACAGTTTAAATTTCAACTAATCAGAATCGAGGATTGAAATGACCAAAATGACGGGCGTACACGATTTTTTGATGACCGTATTATCAACCATGGGTTAATAATGTACATGTAGGTCACTAAGGTACAAATCGATTGGAATGGCCGTTTTTATTAAAAATCGGTCATGATTAACGATTAAAGCATAATTTATTAAAAGAAAAATACTCATTCAACGGAGAATTTTAAAATAATTGACTATTTTATGAATTTTTTGTAAGTTTGGCAATTTTTCTTAAACTCGGCAATTTTTCTTGAAATTTGACAAGTTTTAAAAAAATCAGATATTTTATATTTATAAGAAATTTTTCTTGAAATTTACAAGTTTTTTAAAAAAGATTATTTATATTTTACTAGGAAATTTTTCAACAAAATCCAATAAAAATTATAAACTCTCTTTTATCGGCTTTCGGCCGATTTTGTGCTCATTTTTCAACAAAACTAAATAAAAACATAAAACCCCTTTAATCGGCCTTCAGCCGATTTTGGGCTTATTTTTAACAAAATTAAATAACAAATATAAATCCTATTAATCGGCTTCGGCCAATTTGGACTCATTTTTTAAAAAATTAAATGAAAAACATAAAAATTTTTATCGAAAATTATTTCTGATTTTGATAGTTTTCGGCCGATTTTGGGCTTATTTTTCAACAAAATTAAATAAAGCATATAAATCCATTAAATCTGTCTTCGGCCGATTTTGGGCTATATATTCAAAATAATTAAATATAAAACATAAATCCCTGTATCGACCTTCGGCGATTTGGGCCATTTTTCGACAAATAAATATAAAAAATACATCAGTTTTTTAGGCCTTCTGCCGATTTTGGGCCCAAATCGTCAATAAAGGGTGATTCAAAATTTTATTTAATTGAAAAATAGCCCCCAATCGGCCAAGGCGATAAATGGTATTTTTTATTTAATTTGTTGAAAAATGAGATCTCAACGCTGAAGCCGATATAGGAGATATTATATTTTGTATTTAATTTTGTTGAAAAATGAGTACACCAATCGGCCAAAGGCCGATAAAGAAAAAATTTTTATTCTATTTTGTTGAAAATTGAGCCCCAAATCGGCCAAGGCCGATAAAGGATGATTCTATATTTTGTATTTAATTTTGTTGAAAATGAGTCTCCATCGCCGAAGGTCGATAAAAGGATTTTATATTTTGTATTTAAATTTGTTTGTAAAATGAGCCCCAATGGAAAGCCGATAAAAGGTGATTTTATATTTTGTATTTAAATTTTGTTGAAAAATGAGCCCCAAATGCGCGAAGGCCGATAAAGACGGATTTTTTATTCTATTTTGTTGAAAATTGAGTCCCAAATCGGCCGAAGGCCGATAAAGGATGATTTTATATTTTGATTTAATTTTGTTGAAAAATGAGTCTCCAATCGGCCGAAGGTCGATAAAAGGATTTTATTTTTTGTATTTAAATTTGTTCTAAAATGAGCCCAATCGGCCGAAGGCCGATAAAAGGTGATTTTATATTTTGTTTTAATTTTGGTGAAAAATGAGCCCAAATCGGCGAAGGCCGATAAAGAGGATTTTTTATTCTATTTTGTTGAAAATTGGTCCCAAATCGGCCGAAGGCGCGTAAAAGGTGATTTTATATTTCGTATTTAATTTTGTGAAAAATGAGCCCCAAGCGCGAAGGCCGATAAAAGGTGATTTTATATTACGTATTTATTTTGTTGAAAATGAGCCCAATCGGCGATATAGAGGGATTTTTCATTCTATTTTGTTGAAAATTTGAGCACAAAATCGGCCGAAAGCGATAAAGGGGGATTTATATTTAATTTTGTTGAAAAATAAGCCCAAAATCGGCTGAAGTCGATGAAAGAGAATATATATTTTGTATTTTAATTTTTGAAAAATGAGCCCCAAATCGGCCGAAGGCCGATATAGAGGTATTTTCTATTCTATTTTGTTGAAAATTGAGACCCAAATTTTCGTTCTATTATCGTTGAGAAATGAGCAGAAAAATTGCCTAATTTTCAGGAACGTTTCAATTTGGAATAAAAAGCACAAAAATTTAAGTTTATTTTTATCTAATTTTGAGAGAAATCACAATTCTAAGGAAAATTTGATTATTTTCGAAAAAATTGTCTTTTTTGAAAGAAATGTTCAATTCTATAGAAAATTTGACTTAACTTTTTTTCCAAAATTTAAAGTTTGCTCAAAATTTGACAATCAATTTCAAATACGACAATTTTTATTTAAAATTTGTAAATTTTTTTCAAAATAAGACAATTTTTCAAAAGTTATTTAATTTCATATAATTTGTACATTTCAAATTAGATACTTTTTTTAAAATTAAACTGAAATTTCAATTTTATTTCAAATTCAAAAATTTGAAAACTTCCTGAAATTGTGCAATTTTTTTTGCTCATTTCCTAAACATAATAGATAAAAAACAATAAACTTAAATCCCTTAAGGGGATTCTATAGGCAGCTATATTTTTTGTAATGAAAATCCAATTGCTGGCTTTTACAATTTTGATCTCCGCGTATCCTGTTTAACTATATAAAGAGATAAAAATTTAAAAAATTCAATATTTTGGATTTTTTTTTATAAAATTTCGAAATAGCTTATTTTAAGTATATAGGTTCTATAGGCAAGTCGTATCTTTCTAAACTAAACCGAGCTAGAGGTCTGATTTTACGATTTTGAACTCAACGTGTTTTTTAAATCATAAAAACCTAAAAAAATCGGTAAAACGGCAAAAATTTGTCGAAAATAAAAAATTTCTGCTTTTGCGCTCGAACGGTAAAATATTTCGCTTAGTTGATAATACGTTCCAGAACATTCAATTACGAATCGTTTGGTAAACTTCAAAGTGTCATACGATGATTGATGTCAAAAAATAAATTATCAAATCGTACTCCTGGGAGTTAAAAATGAAAAATCGTTACATCAGCCAGAACAATTTGGTTGACATTATTAAAAAACTAAAGTTCACGAAAACTAGAGAATTTGTGAAAAAATCGTCGGTTATTTGGCGTTCTTGAATTGTTCAGTCAGAATTTGAGCTAAAATTTTATATTCTGTCTGGGGGAAGATAGATTTTGCAGTTTGGAAAATGTCACTTTTACGATAACTACTATTGGTGTGATGATAAAAAAAAATTTGTGATGTACTTTTCCGCAAGATTAAGGATAGATCTACAAATCAGCATTTTCATGAACTTCGGCCGATTTGGACTCAATTTTTAACAAAATAGAATAAAAATCACCTATATCAGCTTTGACCGTTTTTGGGGCTCATTTAACAACAAATTAAACACAAAATAAAATAACTTTTTATGGCGCTTCGGCCGATTTGAACTCATTTAAACAAAATAGAATAAAAAATCCCCTGTATCGGCTTCGGCGATTTGAGGCTCATTTTAAACAAAAAGAAGAGAAAAAGCTCCCTATATGGCCTTCGGCGGATTTGAGGCTAATTTTTCCAAAAAATTAGATACAAATATAAAATCCCTTTTAGCTTTCGGCGATTTGGGGCTCATTTACAACAAAATTAAATAAAAAATATAAATCCTTTTATTTCGGTTTTGGCGATTGCGGACTCATTTTTCAACAAAATGGAATAAAAAAATCCTCCTTTTTCGGCCTTCGGCGCGATTTGGGGCTTAATTTTTAACAAAAGTATAATAAAAAATTCCCCTATATCGGCTTCGCCGATTTGGGCTCATTTTCAAAAAAAAATTAATAAAAAATATAAATCCATTTTATTGTCTTTGCCGATTTGGGGCTCATTTACAACAAATTTAAATACAAAATATAAAATCCTTTATTTCGTTTTGCCGATGTGGACTCATTTTTCAACAAAATGGATAAAAAATCCTCCTTTTTCGGCCTCGGCCGATTTGGGGCTTAATTTTTAACAAATAGAATAAAAAATCCTATATCGCCTTCGGCCGATTTGGCTCATTTTCAAAAAAAAAAATTAATACAACAAAATAAAAAAATCATCTTATCGCCTACGGCCGATTTGGGCTCATTTAACAACAAATTTAATACAAAATATAAATTTTTAATCGCCTTCGCCGATGTGGGGGCTCATTTTTCAACAAAATTAAATACAAAATATTGATCCCGTTTTATCGGCCTGCGGCGATTGGGGATCATTTTTCAACAAAAATTAAATACAAATTTCCCTTTATAGGCCTTTGCCGATTGGGAGCTCATTTTTCGAAAAATTTAATAAAATTTAAAATCACCTTTTTCGGCGATTTGAGGCTCACTTTTCAACATAATCATATTAAACATCACTTTTTAAACCACGACGGGTAAGTGAAACGTGTATATCTTACAAATGTTCTGGACAATACTTGATGAACATTTGAGTCATTTTTCAAATATATCCTCGGAGATAGATTTTGAAGTCTGAAATTGTAAAAATCGTCGGTTATTTTGCATTCCAGAATTGTTCATTCACGCGATCAAAAAAGCTTGTCTGAAAAGATTGACAAAACTACCATGACGTTATCTGTACCATTGGTGTAATGGTAAAAAATAAGTTGTGATGCTCTTTGCTGCAAGATTAAGGAAAAATAAACGAATAAGCATTTACGGTTTTTTCATGATCTCTTAGTTTTCAGTATATTTCCCTAGAAAATGAATAATCAGAGTCGCATACCTTTTAATTCACAATTTTGTAATTTTAAGTAACCTTGACAACCATTTTTAATTTTGAACGCAAGTAAAAAATATTTTTTATGTTTAATAACGTAATCATGGCGGTTTCATTTCCGAGGTCAAAAATTAATTTTGACCATTTTTATTTCTCAACCAATCAGCGATCGCTAATTTTAAATAATTTTCTGAAAATAGATAAAAATCAACCTCGGAAATTTCCTATCTAATGGTGGCTTTATTCATTCTTATATTGACATGTCTAAAATTCTCGATAAAAGTTTTGTTAATGCTAAAAATTGACAATTTTAGTCATTTTGATTACGCTTAACTTATTTTCAATTTGTAAAAAAAATTAAAAAAATGTTTTCTTGTCTAATTTAATCATGAGGTTTCATTTCCGGGTCAAAAGTGATTTTGAGCATTTTATTTTTCAAAATAGCGATGGCAAAATTTGAAAATTTTTCTGAAAAAATATTAAAAATTAACTCCAGAATATTTCCTCTTAATGGTGGCTTTCATTTTTCTCATATGACAAGTTTTCTCAAATTCTTATAAAGTTTTGTTTATGCTAAAATTGACAATTTTGTTATTTTTATACTTATAAACCATTTTTTCGATTATAAACAATTGAGAAATATGTTTCTGGTCTAACTTAATCATGCGGTTTATTTCGGGGTCAAAAGTGACTTTTGAGCATTTTTAATTTTACCAATCAGCGATCAGCAAAATAATAAAAAAAATTCTGACAAAATTGATCTTCAAAAATTTTTATCTAATGGTGGTATTCATTTATTTTTCATTTTACTTGTTCCTCAAATTCTTATTAAAAAAGTTTTGTTTTATGCTAAAATTGACAATTTTCGTCAGTTTGATTACCTTAACAACCATTTTCGATTTGTAAAAAATTTGGAAAATATTCTCTTGTCTAATTTGATCATTCGGTTTCATTTCCAGGGTCAAAAGTGACTTTTGAGCATTTTTATTTTCAACACAGCGATCGTAATATTTGAAAATAATTCTGAAAATTAATGTAATTGAATTTCAATAAAATTTCCTCAAATGTTACTTTCTTTATTTCTTATAATGAGCTTTCCTGTAAATGCTAAATACGTGCCTGCTGTTTACGACAAATCAGGAATCGCCTCTAGCAAACTGTGGTATTTGACCAGTTGCTAATACGTTTTTCACAAAGTCGATGCTTTGCGATCTTAAGTAACATAAATCCTTGATTTCAAATAATTACGAGTATTGGGGCACCTACATTTCCGGTGCTACACCACGATGATCAATGTCTACAGTAAATTTCAAATTTAATCTGGAGAAAATTTACGCTGCTATACGCAAAAAAATAAGTAGCCATTGAAAAAAAGATTCAGCATTTAGGTTTTTTTGAAAACGATGTTGGAGCTACCTCAAAAATTTCAATTTTATGTTCGAAATAATTTTTAGTTTTTTCCAAGAAAATTATTCATTTTATCTAAATATGCGTAAAGTGTACAAGGAACATCTGATAAATATGTTCTGCTAAACCCGTCAATTATTTCTAGAGATTGCACTACATAAGTCATATTTCTCAAAAAAACGTTGGTTTTGAAACAACCTGGAAGAGTTATAAAAATTTACCATTTAATAGATCAATTAGTAGAGATTTAAAAAGTTTTGATCTTGGAAGTGGGTTTAGGGTACTCAGTACATAGAAAAATTCACTAAATATATTCGTAGGTTCTAGAATTTAAGTCCAAGCAATATTTTTCGATAAAAAGTTCAATTTTAATATTTAGGCAAAAAAAATTGTTGATCCAGCCCTCAAATTTATAATTTTGTAATTTGGATTAAAATGTGTGAAGTTATTGTGTAATATTAACTAAAGGGACAGTATCGATAGCTAGAATCACGTTCAGAAGTCAGTTTTTTTCGAAAACGCCGGTTTGGACCACCTAGGAAGTTTAAAATGGAAAAAGTCGTATATGGAATTTTTTTTCCTTTGTCGATACCCACTCAAGCATTTTTAAGATGATTAACCTTTATTTTTTGATGCTCATCGTCCACATAAGGATAATGAATTTCGTTATATGTTTGATTTAAAAACGCAAAGCACGGATGCTCAAAGACACTACGGGTCCAGAGATTGTCGGCCACTACGGGAGTTAAATTAGTAGAAATGCAAACTCAAAGTTGGAATTATTTTACAAAACTTAGTTGGCATTAAAATAAATTATATTGCAGATAAAAATCCGAGATATGAACTCGCCTGATCAAAATTCCAGTAAACTTGTTGACAATTTAATTCTGTCGGCGCCCGCGGTTATTGATATCGATTAGGTGATTATTTTTTAGGTCGTACGATTTTAGATGTCATTTTTTGCCAAAACTGAGATAAAGACCCCCGTTTTTAATTATTGCATTTGGATCTGCCAACGCTTGAAAATCACCTTTCATGAGCCGATTTGAGAATTTCAACTTATTCCGCAGATTTTAAGGGATTTTTTCGAACCAGAAAATTATGATTTGAAGATTTAAATATTATTTCTCGAAGAGAGCTCTCAATCATTATTTATTCATAAGATTATTATAATTGGTTAAATTCGATAGAAACTCAATAATTCATATTCAGTTTTGATGGAACCAGTTCCGCTAATACTTTCAATTTTTAATAAATCAGAAGTAATGAACCGGAAATGAACTCATGGAATTTAATCTCGCGATTTGAAATGAGAAATTTCAGAAGTAAAATATGCGATTTTAATAAGCTTATTTTGAGGGAATTTTTATACTGAGTTTTTGAACTCATAAGAACAACATAAAAATGAACTGTATTAGAATTTTCAAATTTATTAAAAAAAAGGTTTTAAAGTGAAAATTGTCATTTTTATGTGAAAAGTTCTACCTTTCACCAACCTTGATCTCCTTGGATTTGAAATTCACGGAAAATACAAAAATGCTCATTTTATAGCTATGTCATAGCTTCTATGAATTGTTTTTTCAAGTGGGTTTTTTGGTTTTGTTATGTAATATACTAGGTGATGAAAGATGACAGGTAAAGTTGATCCTTCATCCCCGGAAGTGATATTTTTATGATTTGTACAATCTAAAGATGCGAAAAAAAATTTGCACACTGTATTAAAAACTTCAATTCAATGATCACCAAAAATGGCGCTAGAGCCAAATTTAAATTTTCAAAAACGAGGAACAAAATTCTGCGATAAATATGATGCTGACTCTGGCGGCCAGAGTTTGGCCTCATGGCGCGCCATCTGTGATCAACATTGATCATGGCCCATTGACTATGGGCCATAGTTTATAATACGATTTCTCACAACTTTGGCTATTGGTGGTTATTATTTACTCATTGCAGGCTTCCAAAAGGGATGAATTTTTAACAATTTTCATTCTTATTCTCAAATTTTCTCTATATTTTGCTATATTGATAAAGAACGCTTTTGTGACATCCATGGCAAGGTTAATTCTGGTTTGAAAAACGTAAATCTTTGAAGAGACATGATTTTAGTTTAGGGAAGCTTTTGTGACATCTGTGGCACTTTTAAAATTTAGGGAAGCTTTTGTGACAAGCGTTCTTTATCAATATAAAGGACATAAGCCTTTTTGCGGCGCAAAATTTGCGCTTCTTTTGGTGACACCAAATTATTAAAAAAAGTTTTCATTCAAATAAATTGTACAACTTCCAACGGTGGTTCCAAAAATATTGCTTAACCACTGGAATCGCAGAAAAAAAAGTTCCGCCAAAGCACCAGAGCCGATATATCGGATCTACTTTGGACGTTGTTTACAGAAAGCTCAAGTTAGTTGAAAGTCCATTTACTGTTTTATTAGGAAGTTGAAAAGTTATATTTTGCATCAAGTAATTCAAATTCTAGAATTTTAATTTTTAGTTCTAGAAAATATTGTTTGAAAACCAAGGTATAGCATATCACGTGATACTTGCCCACCGTAATCTCCACAAGTTATATTTTTATGGGTATGGACGCACAAGTATTGTACCTACGTCACAGTTTAATCCGATTTGATCTATATATCATCAAAAGTTATTTTTAAAAGAGTCACAAATTTTGATGAGAAAATCACGAATTTCTATGAAAAATGGCTATTTTTCAAAATAAAAGCAGATTATTACACTTTTTTATAAATTTTAGATTAAAATAGTAATCAAGTGACAGTGTTGTTTAAACAACCGAGCAGGGCTTAACTTCTTAGGCGTTTTCGGGGTAAATTGCAGGAATTGGGTTTTTGCGGATAAATCTCTGATGCAAATAAATAGACAAAATAAATTTAAAAGGGTTTATTTATTTTCAGGGGTTTTTTTCGTTTTTCCCCACCACAGCAGACTAAAAATTTTAGAACAAAACTGTTCTAAGAGAAAGTCTGAGCCGCGCGAGGCGGTGCTCAAGGGTTTACAGTTGGGCGGCTCAGAGGGAAAGTTTTGGGCGCCGTATTTGGGGTTTTAAACCCAAATATAAAATATATTTAAATTTATTTAATAAAAAAGGGGAAATATTCCCACACTACACCCCTCCCTCACTTCCGATTTACAGAGGTAGCTGAGGCCGGGTGGTAGTGTGAGGCGCGAATAGTAGTTAAAATGGAGCGCGCGCAAGGTAGCTGAGGGTAATTATTGAGCTTAAAAATTTGTGGTCAAGGCCATGTGGCCGAAATAAGCGTGTTTAAGTGGTAGAGGGCGGTAAAGAATTTTTAAGGCTATATATAGCAAGGAATTAAATTATTATTTCATAACATAA
>SCLH01063347.1:0-14350 GCA_004367855.1 Oikopleura vanhoeffeni
AAGAGAGAGATAAACCATAGGCAATATTTAATGATGGTTTTCTTTATTTTTGAGCGCGTAACTGTCATTTTTCGAAAAATATCAAGGGCTACAATAAAAACATAATTTAAAAAAATGAATATCTCGTTCATTTTAATTTTACACAAATTCAATGTTCTTCGAACTTTTTAACTTAAACGAAGGTCAAAGTTAAAAAATAGTTAAAACTTGTTAGTAACAACCACGGTGGTTGAATCACCCCCTTAAAAAATTAAAAATCTCCAAAGAAATGTTTTTCAGTGATAAAATATGAACCAAACAGTTCTCTTCAGATTAACCGTCTTAATACCCGGCTTATTGAAAGGATGGTTTTGCGTGGGTTCTTCATCCTTTCTGCGTAGGTTAAGCAAAGATAGGCAAAAAAATGGGGATTGGAGTTAAAAATTCTTCGGTCGGGATGCATCCCTTTAGAAGCCTGGCTCTAAATCTCCTGTAGAATTATGAAGAAAGTTATTTTCAGGAAATCCCCCGAAATACCTCCTTGAAATTATCAAAAAAATATATTTGTCTATTTCATTCATTTTTAAGGCACAAACTTATTGTTTCTGAAATTTTTTAAGATTTTAACTCTAAGGAAGGCAAGCTAAAAATCAGTTGAAACTAATAAGCATCTACAATTGCTTGCAGTTTAAAAAAAATCAAACAAATTTTATTTTTAGTTTTTAATTTTTATTATATAAGGGGGGGGACCTTGAAAAAGTTTGGCTTTCGCGAATCAAAACGTCTTTTTCTATGAAAAAATTATATTTTAATTTCGAAAAAAAATAATGTCGACGTAAATTTCCGCAAACTGTCATTACCAAATACCTTCTTAAATTAAGAAAAAATATTAATTTTTTATTTTTGTTGATTTTTTTATCACAAATACAATGTTCTCTGAATTTCAATTTTTTTAAATCTCCAGAGAGCACAAAGTTAGAAAATCAATCTGAAAAACTTTGAGCATCCACCACTTCCCTAAAGTCTTTCACAAAAAATTTTTCAAAATGTTTTTTTCCAAGTTATAGGATAATACCTAAAGTGCTTCGAATAAAACCGTCTGCATTTTCTTCTGTGTTGAAAAGTTCTGAAAAAAAAATTTTTGAAGAAAAATAAAAATTTCCACAAAATTGTCATCATCAAATATCCCCACAACACACAAAAGCCCAATAACGGTGGTTTATCGCATATTTCTTAGAAAAATATAGCACTTATCCGACAAAAGCCTCCTCAGAAAGTTTTAAATCTAATTATAAGGTTATGTTATAATTAAGCGTTTATTTCAAAATAAAACACATCAGAGGTGATAGATTTTCCGTTTGTTGCTGTAGGTCTCACTGTCTCGCTTATGTGTCTGGAGTGTATGCATGCAAAAAAGTTTTGACACATGTTTAACGCAAGATGAAGGCTATTCTACAAACTGGCTAATCTGAATATTCCTTAAAACGCGTTGCTGCTAAATATTTTATCGAGAATATGTCAAATTGGGACCGGGATACCCTTAAATTATCGAAAAAATAATTATTTGTTTATTTATCATTCATTCATAAACCACAAATTCAAATGTTGTCTAATTTCAGACTCTGAAAAATTTTCGAATTTTTAACATCCAAGAGCGACCAAAAGTTGAAAAATCAATTTGGAAAACTTTGAACGCTACCACCACTAGTAGTGCGCCACCCGACCCCCGTTAAAATTTTGAAAAATTGCAAAAAAGGTATTTTGAATATTCATTATATTCAAACAGTGCTTCAAAGAATGTTTTTCTTAAATATTAGTGGTAAGTGCCGAAACGTTGCTTCACGCTAGTTTAAACCTATATAATAAGTTAAAATAAGAGGGCACAAGAGGATTCGACTCGAGTGGTTAAAGGTCCACAGGCCGGAGCAATAACCATTAAGCTATTGCTCCAATGGATAAATTGTTCTGTTTATAATTATTCATCCAAATATTGAAGCATAAATGCGCATCAACACCCATCATTGCCGCCCACCAGAATCCAAAATTTTATACCGTTCAGAATTTCGATTTTTAATTTTTTTTCCTGTGCGCTTCCGGTTAGTAAAGATTGTGCTTTGCGGTTGGAGATTAATTGTCCGATGCTTCATAAAAATATAATTAAATAAATTTTTCGACTGGTGGGGGGTTTCAAGGCTTTGGTCTAGCTCCAAAAAATCACACTTTTATCGATTTTCAGGTGTCAACCTGAACATTTTTTCTTCTTTTTTCTATTTTTTTGGAATCACAATAAAAAAATGGCAACAAATGCTACTTCAATTTTTCTGATACCTTACTGAGATTAAGAAAAATCTTTTTTCCCGGAATCAACCCTAGATATGTCATTGTAAAAAATGTATGGTTTTTCAAGAAATACAAGGTAAAGTGAACTCTCTTTTCTCTCGCAGTTATCTAGTTTACAAACCTTCGAAATCTTAAAATGTTACGTGTTGTTCACTTAATTTTATCCTTGATCTCAATCAGTGACAAATAAGTAAATTGATACCTTTCCCAGTTTCCCCGTGATAAGCGCTCAAAGTATTGCCTTTAGATAGGCTTTTGGGTGTGAGAGGCGAAGTTCTCGTTTCTTGGTGTGAGGAGGTTAAGCTCTCAGACACATATTTGAAAAATTATCTGAAATATTAAAATTTAAAACTTTGCGATATTCTTGAAAAAATATAAACATTTCACATTTTGACTTTGGAAAACTACTCATTGAGTTTTGGAAAAAATTGGTCCTTGAAAAATGATAAAATTGACAATGGTCTGATTCAGACCAATTTTTTTGTTCGATTATTCTATAAAAATAATTGAATGAGTCGGAAATGTTAACGGTGCGGAATCTACCCTATTTACTATAAAGAGGCACTTTGGTTGAGGAAGTAATGTTAAAAATCTTCATGTGAGATATATTTTAAACCTAAACAATTGGATATTTTTTGACAAATAAAATAATAGCACTTATAAATTTTCCGATTGTTTTTATCATCGTAAAAAGTTGTAGCTGAATCTGCTCGAAAAGACAATATGTTGTGGGGTGAGTGTATTTCAGGAAAGATATCGAACTTCGTTTAGATTCCATTTAGTTAATATGTTTCCCAATTTTTTGGTGTTTCTGGGCACAGAATTTTTTTCCTACTCGATACTTAACTATCAATAACTAATATTTACCAATCATAATAATATTGAAAGTTTTCATTTGAAACAGCAATCATGTAACATGTTAGACTCATGTTGCTAATAATTTCTTAACCCCCACTTGCACGAGCGTGTTTCAGAACACAGAGACCAAAAATGTTTTGGGGAAGTGTCATTTCGGCCGGCGGAATATCGGAACAGACTCCCGATAGTCCCCGTATTTTTAATTTCAAAAATTTTGGTGAGTTCTAAAAATTTCTCATCAGCAGTTTCAGTATGAAAAAACAACCTTTAAGGCTTTAAAACTTGCTATAAAGGTTGATTTATTATTAATCTTGTTGTTGTTATTATACCGATTACTTATTTGAGCATTCTGTAGATATCTTTTCGTCAGGTATTTGAACGGAATTTCTTAATAATTAGCAGTAGATTTTAACTGTTATTATATAATTAAACAGTAGTTAGGGGTTCAGTTTTTCAGATAAGTCTCCCGGTACTGACCCTAATTATGCCGCATAATTTATGCGGCATTTTTTTTGATCATTTAATGCTTAATTTTCAAAAGACTTGTGCGGACAATTAAATGGAATAAAAAATTGTCTGAGTGTAGACTAAAAAATAATGATAATCTTGTGCTAAAGAAAAAAATTTATCGTACATCATTTAGTATGTCAAATGTTCTGATTTAAAGTTATTATAAAAACTTCTTAGCACCGCCTAATATCTCCTTAGGCACAAAAATTGACCCTTATAGTATATATATATTGACTGAAAGCTGACTTTACCAATATCGAAAAAGGGCGTCATTTGGCACAAGGATCAAGAAGATATGTAGGACATAATATAAGTTATGCTTAAAAAGCATTGCTTATGACTGTGCTTCAGTGCAGTTGGTGAAATTCCTGAATCACCTTTATGACATATAACCATGACGACGCACTTTTTAGAAAACATTTTTCGTTCAGACCAATTTGGGTAAAAAAGTATGTTAACCATTTCTTGTACCCAAATTGGTCTAAATTAATAATTTGGATTCAGACCAATTTGAGTTAAAGAGTTAGTGAACCATTTCTTGTACCCATTTTGGTACAAAAGATACCGACTCGAAAAAGCTTTGACTTGAAAACGGGCCTTATAATTTCGCAAACTTTCTGACAGCCCGTTTTGCCAAATTATTTTGTCTAAACTCATCGATATGAAAATTATTCCTGTTTCTCACGTATAACCTGATTATTGATAAAAAATTCGAAATGTTGTAAAAATCATTTTGGATAGCAAATACCAAATACAATTCGAGCTTAAAAAACCCCAACACAAAATTTGTAATAACTTATTATTAATGAAGAAAGATTGAGTTACCCGAAAACAAAATGTGTCCTGTTTTACTTAACCGCAGTTTCTATTTCCGAATAAGTCGGCATTTATCTGATTTGACTCACAGTATAAAAATATCAGTTGAATATCGAATGACAGGAGCTCTAATGTGGACTGAGCTTGCTGAATTATGCGAAGAATGTGGACTTTCGGAACCTCTTTTAGTCGAATCATCCCCGCTTGAAATCAAGACAGAACTTTCAGAATTGATGGGAACCTGTCAATTTGTTAGTGCAACTTATCGAATATTTAAACCTGCTGTAAAACTTGCTGGAACGAAGCATAAATTGTCATATTTAGGAAATATTGCCGAATCAGGAAAGGTTTTAGCAGCAGTATTTAGCCTCAAATCTTCGATGCTGATTGATTCATGGTCGACCAATCCGACTGATGTTTTTTGTTCAGCAAAATATGTGACATTAAGTGACTCAAATTGGGTCTTACTAAAACTTAAACAGATGAGGGTCACTGATCCAAATCCGAACTTAAGGGGCTACTGGCCGCTGTAATTGAATTTTCTCAATGAAATCTTGGTCAACCAGGGCTTTAAGGATATTATTGAGATGAGCCAGTTTGTAGATCTAGCCTGTCAAATATTTTTTGTATGTAAACACTCTCTTACACATAAGCGGCACAAAAGGACCCAAGCCAAAATGGTAAAACTATCTCCTTCCAGGTTTTATGTCGAAATTATCTTAAATTTTGACATAACTTGTAAAAGTGATAATTAAGCTTGAAATTTCTTATTTCGCTCTTTTTTTCCTAGAATATGCAGGAAACCACCGTTTTTGGCAATTATCCGTTGACAAAATTATCTCCTCCCAGGAATATTTCCAAATTTATTCATTTTTTTCTAAGCTAGCTCATACAAAAACAAACAAAAAACTCGGTTATTTTTTTGGACTTCGACCTTAAACTTGAAATATGATTTTTTTGGGACCCACGTGAAAATTTGCAAACAAAAAAGTGCTTCGATTTTTTATAAGTAGGCTCAAAAGAAAGCAACACTGATAAGAAAGTTGGCTTACGTCAATGTGATATTTTGAAGTTTAAGTGGTTAAATTTAAGCAAACGTTATTTTTGAACTTCATTTTGAAAAAATACTCGGTCGGTAGTTCACTTTGTTATCACTCCGGGTCATTTCGGAGCATTTATATTGCCCCATGAACAAATGAGGGTTATCTATATCGCGCGTGTTCGAATCCCACTTATGTTGTCAAAGTGATTGTGTTAGTGATAACCAATCAACTTTGGCGCTCTGAATATATGCATCCTTGCTTACTATCATACCCAAGACAGCCACTAAGACAACATAAGTGGAATTCGAACACGCGCTATAATGATAACCTTCAATTTCAAGATAAACTTACGTTGAAAAAAAGATAATCCTTACAGATACCTAGCTGTAAAACTCTATTCTCAGAAGAACAATTTGTTTTATCTGCTGATTTTGTTTTTCCTGTAAATAAAGCTATTTCTGTACCTGTTGCGATTTCTGATGATATTCAATGTTCGCGATATGCGCCATGCTTCAAATTTGATATTGCATTATGTGTACCAGGCGCAAGAAGACCACTGAACCCATTTCAAAAAAATATCCAAACTGAAGGAAGTGCCTGCTGTTGATTTAACTTCACACATTTATATTCAACATGATTTGGGCATAATAAATTTTTGTTTGCTTTGATAATAAGATGCTTGATCGTATTTTATTTCACATTTTTTAGAAATGCATCTTTTTTATATTTGGCTCTGTCCAACTTTGCTCTACAAATCAACTGATAAGAAAAGCGTGTTTTCCTGAACATTAAAATCAACGCACCGTGTATAAGGCATATTTTATGCGATGATCTATGTACAATACAGGTTGAATTTTATGGTTTGGGGTTTTTTGCAGGGTCACTGCGGCCTGATATAAATATTTGGGATGAGGGCCCACGAGGGGAGCGTGGGGGTGAATAAATTGATCCCGTGACAAACGGCCAGCGTCGCCCACCAATCAGAGCGTTTGATATTTGATTGATAAATCAAATATGTAAAAAAAATATGTAAAATTATTTGTTTAGTATTGACAAAACAACCAGCCCGGGGGAAAAAATATTAAAAAAAAATCAGTAATCAACTCAATATTAAAATAATAGCGATTATGTCAAAAGTGTCTCTTACTTTTTTTAGAACATCACAGACTAGTGCTACGAGAATGAAAAACATTCGTCTCACAATTCTACACATAAGGAAAATTATAAAGAGAAAATTCATAACACCAGTTATATTTATCGCACAGAATGATCGAAGCCAAAGAGACACGTGTACACTTTCATGTGAATCAAAGAAACAGTTTTGTATCACACATTTATCACATTCAGCCAGACACATTATTGACAGGGTCCCCCCGCCCATGTAACACAGGCGGTCGTGGTCGTTCAACTGAAACAAGACAGACAGTAGAATAAAATCGTGATTCGTGGATTAATTTTGTAAAATCATCCATTAGGCTTGCTACAATACTGTCTGTATTGAGTCAAATTTAAAACAAACAGGATCCCTTTGTAAACTTCTGGGCGGGAAGACCTTGATTAAATGAGTGGTGAGGCTGCCAAAATGACCAAGCGTTGCTTGTTAAGAGAGTGGTAGCAAAAATACACATTGCAATGGTCGAGGGATATCAGGAAGTCCTTTTCCTGACCTGTCTGCAGCTTGAAAATAATTCTCGGTCGGTAAGCAAATTCGCAAAACTTTTTTCACCTCGCGTGAAATTTTCGTTTTTGGATCGTACCGTATACCGTACACAGTTTCATCGCTCCAATCTGGCCTAATAAATAGATAAAATTAAAAATAATATCCGAAAAATTGGGTCAAATAACTCTCAATGATTAAATTCAGCTTCAAAATCTGAAGTGACCGGTTTTTTTTGATTAATTCTGTAATTTTTTAAGCTTATGATCATAAAAAATACTATCATAGTGTGAGGATAAATATAATTTCGCGACATTTTAGTCAGTTATATCAAATCACGTGTTATGCATTTAATTTGTTTTATTTTTTGGGCATAGTTCTATAATGGTCATAATTTCACCACTGTGAAACTTTGTTTTACATAAAAAAACAAAGATATTAAATAACAATCCAATAAAATGATTGTACTTAAAGTTTATACCGTTGGAAAAAGTTGTCATTTCTCTTTAAAGGAAAAACACAAACAATAAAACCATAATGATCTAAACCGATCTGATAAAATACAATTAATTTGTATTGTTTCTAAATACTAGGTCGAATCTTAATATTGAGCCACCCCGTAAAGAGAATGCTGTTTCTGTTATTTTTGAGTATATAGGTTAAAAGTAAAGAATTATTATTTTTTGCTATAACACCTGTGCATGAAACTGGTACAGATAGACACTTTTTTTTGCAAAGTATTGGTTTAATTTAAAAAGTCTTGAAAGTATAGCTGATTGCGGCTGTGAAATGAGTGCCTGGAAGTTCCCGTTGTACCTTATTGTTTTTGATTTCCTGCATTGCCAGTGCGGGGCTACAAATTTAATATTTCTACATTCAAAAGTAAAAGTGAGAAGTTCCCAGGCACTCTTTTTTTCACGAAGTTACTTATTGCATAATCTCTCTACAATTTCTTTATATCTAAATATTCACGGTCAATTCAAAAAAATATTTATGAAAAAATAGCAAAGATTGATTATCTTAAACTAAAATAGACATTATTTAAAAAATCTGAAATTAATCTGAAATATTTTACAATAATCAAATACTTCGGTGTTTTTTTATCAAAAAAACACATGGTGTTCGAAATATTATAAAAATAATAACCTGGGAATCGTTGACAGGTCCACACCGGCATCTGCGGGGGCATATTTCTCCACATTTTTGGCTGTTTCGACACTGTAAATTTCATCGCCTAAATCTGAGCTTATGTCAATCAAATCCATTGAATCACCCTCAATTCAATCATCACTCAGCGGGTAAATCAAAGGAGTTTTTAATAGTCTTCTCCGCATCTTTGTCGGGCTCTCTGGCGACTTGGTTCCCACGGAATACGTATTAAAAAAGTATTGTCCTTGCAAACAATGTGGAGATTAAGCTCATCTATCAATCCGACTACCCACATTACCAAAATAATTTCATCTAGTCGCCCTCAACCCGGGCTCTTCACCAGCCAATCAGTAGTCATATAGCAAAAATGAGTAAACCTTCAAATCAATGATAAATCCAATTTTCTGTTTTTTCTATAAAAAATTCATTTTGTTATGCATATAAAATACAAGTTAAGCGAGTGACAATGTGAATTATTATCTGATTTAGACCTCGGTTTCCTTCTGTAAACTAACAGGAAAAAATAAAACGTGATGAATATTTGTTTGGACGGAATCGGTCCCGAAAACATACTTTGGTACCATTTTTTTCATTTTTTAGTCTAAATTTTTATTTGCTATGCGATTCTGACTTTTTTCGCGGAGTGTAAGCCTTGAAATAGGTCGATTTCTGTTTATGTATTCACTTGTTCTTTAACAATGATTTTATTGAATTATATTGAAAATTTCAATTATTTCTCTATTTTTTTCCTCATACACAAAAAGTTATGAAATATAAAAAAAATTTATAAAAAAAATAACCTTTTCATAAAATCAGAAAATTGTTCACGGTTTAATTCCGAATCTCCAGAAAAAATGCATTCGCGGCCTCAGCATAGGCACCACGCTTTATAATGTTTTGAGAGTACATAGTTTCCACTGGGCGATAATTTTTATAAATTCAAACCGAAATTTCGGTAAAAAGAACATTTTTCCAAAATCAGCGATAATTTGATAAAGCTCTGTCCAAAGACAAAATTTCCTCACTCAATGGTCTTTCAGGCCGTACTTGTTCGAAACTCCCCAGACCGTTTGACTTTTCCAGGGGCAAATTTTTTTGAGTGTGTTGCCAAAAAACAAATAAATCAATCTGAGGCACTTTGAACTGTTTTTCGAAAATAATTTTTATGCCTAATTTAAGAAACGTCATGAATTTCGATGAAAAACTAGCATTTGGTAAACATAACATATGTCTATAAAATGAATGAATTTAACCGGTAGGGACTGATTGTACAAATATGTATGTTCTAAACACACAGTATGGTTTTAACGCGTCGGGTTTTTTATGTTTCTTTACAAATTTTTTAACAAATATGCAAAATCACCGGGTGAATAAAATCTTTGATTTCATATGTAATTTTTTCACTTCTTTAAGTATTTGAATGCATAATAAACATAAGATTTTATTTTAAGACATCTGAAAAGTATTATTAATTTTTTTGTCAAAAAATTGTTTAGAAAATTTCTACGAACATTGTTCCACTAGTCATTTGAAACACTATTAAGGGGATGAAAATCTTTTCATTATTAGAAAAATAAGACCATTTTAACTTTAAAAGTCGCAAATTATCTCACCGAATACACTGTATACCAAGCTTCCAAAAAGGGATGGGGATAAACCTATCCCCCTATGGGGGATATGGATGGGATAGAAAATCTAGGGATAGCTTCATCCCCAAGGGATAGTTTTATCCCTTTTTTCATCCCTTTTTATCCCATAGCCATCCCCTTTTCTATCCCTTTTTTGATAAGGATTTGCAACATTTTTTCATCATAAAAAGAAATTTCGGCAGAAAGAAAACCCAAAATCTCCACATTTCAAGAAGTAGACTCAATTTAATAATACGAGTCATCCCATGCCCCTTTTTTGAGGGATAAAAAGGCGATAGGGATGGAAAATCGGAGGGGAATGCATCTCTTTTGGAAGCCTGCTGTATACACCTTAGTTTTTTTCCGATTATGGTTAATATAAGTAGCAATCGCCAATTTTGCAGTGATAATAAAACGTTTTTCTGAATCACCTGTTATTGGCGGTGTTGTTCCGGTCCTTCTGCAGAAATAAAAAAATTCAACGATCAATGAAAGCAATAAAAACTAAGTTAGAGGTCTGCCAAGAACCGATAACAATTCAATAGGGTCACACATGAGACATAGACGATTCCAATGAGTAGTTCAGTGAATGATAGATGGAAAGTCCGATAAACATAATTTTTAAACTTCATTATGTAACCTTCCTCCGGGACACTCCTGCTCTCCTCTGTTCTTATAACGATTTTTAATACCCTGATTGTGCACTTTGGAACAAAAATAATCTCGCACATTTTAGGTTTCTAATTATTTTTAAATCTCTGTAATAAAACGGTATGTTTAAAATTGAAAAAAAAATGAGAGAAACTCTTGGAAATAACCTATTTTTAAAATAGGGTGTTTTCAACGGTCCAATTTTTATATAAACCACGGACGGCCTATGTATGGTAATTTTTTGCAATTAATAAGCAATCCCGATTCTGAGCCTTAATTATTTCTCGAAGCGAACCTAGGCTGGCCGCGGACTATCTAGAAAATGACGCGTCAAAACAACCCAAAATCAGAAAACCGTGGTTTCCGAAGTAATTCTCTAATATTTTTCTCTTTCTGATAATTTTTTATGCGTCAAATTAAAATGCGGAGATTTTTCTGTCAAGAACTGATTGGCTGCGATAATCAATAAAAGAGCTGTATCAATTTATGATTTTTGTTATTTTCGATGTGTTCCACTAATAAGCCTATAAATCAAGTTTAAGAGACATGTCTTTTCCTATTTTTCTTGAGAGTACTAAACTGATAATTCTTCAATTAATTGATTAAAAATTTTATTTAAAAACGACTGCGAACTAACCTAGGCTGTCAAATTTATCTTGAAATATGAGCTAAAATAACAGAAATTTAAGAAATACCTTATTAAAAGAGTTTCTCTCACTCAAACTTTAATAAACTATTTTTTTGATTGTAAATTGTGTAACCAATATTTATCTTTTCAAAACGACAGTCTCCGATGTTCTAAACAAAACTAGAGACACGTTTGACTGACCGCTTTTTTGAAAAATCAGTTTATTGATGAAATTTTTTTTACTAGACCACTGTACTGGCTGATTTTTTTTCGTGTTTAATCAACAAATTAGTCTCCGTATTCTGAATTATTTTTTTTCAAAATGGTCTGGAAAGTACCTCAAATTCACTTTTTTATTAAAAACATCTTTTAAAAATTGTCAAAAAAGAGAGAAATAACCTTTATTGAAAAATAAATATCTAAATCATTTATTTTAATTTGTTTTAATCTAAAAAGTTAAAATTGAAACAAAAAATTTCAAAGTGACCAAAATTAGCAAAAATAGACCAAAGTGCAAAATATATTTAGGGGTAGAGGGGGCGACCTTTTTTGAATATTTTGACTTTGAGCAAAGATTGTGAGATAACGAAACATTGTAAGGTAAATAAAAAATTATTAATGCTTTAACAATTTTAATCAACACAAATACTTTATTATTATTATGACATCACCAGTTAGAGCTAGAGAGCAATTTTTCGAAAAACGAAATGTGCTTTTACTCTGGTGGATTTTGATCACGATAAGACCTCTTCGAAAAACATTTCTCAAATTTGGGAATTTTTTTTGACCATATTCTTCAGCATGACAAAAAACTCCCAAATTAGCATAAAAATTTTCAAAACGTCAATTTCGGATCAAATTTTAATTTCGAAACAAAAAAACCCAAATCTTTTTGTCACCTTTTCGGACTCATTTGACATACAAAAACTTCAATTATTGATTCAGCGTGATCTCCGAAAGTTCTCACAGCAAATTTTTTGAATTTGTTCCAAAATTCGTCTCCAAAGTCTCACAGGGCATGTAAGTTGATGTTCCCTAGGGTCAAAATTTCTGATACTAAAAAATGTCTTATTTTGCTATAAACTTCGTCTAGAAAGAAATCAACTCCATTTATCACAAAATTGACCTTAAAATAAAAGAAAATTTCACAGGTGGTGCTAGACAGCAAAACAGTTAATCCAGAATTTGTTATCATGATCGAAAAAATGCTTAATTTGATAAAAAACTATGGCAAAAGGATGAAACTTTAGCTATTAAGAAATAAGGTTTGATTTACTAATAAAATATACGCAGATGACGCTAGAGAGCGAAATCACCGAATTATGAATTTTAAAGAATGTTAATTTCATACAAAAAAACCCCAATCTTTTTCCTCCGTTTCCGGGCTCATGTGACATACAACAACTTGAATTTTTTTTCAGCAAGATCTCCGTAAGTTTCTTCAGCACAAATTTTGCAATTGTTATCAAATTTGTCTCCAGAGTCTCACAAAACCTGTAAGTTGATTTCTCTAGGGTCAAAATTTTGAATACTAAGAAATGTCAAATTTCATCAGAAACAGCCTTTATAAGGACATCGACCCAAATGATCACAAAAATTACCTGAAAAATTCGGCAAAAGTTCACAGGTGGTGAAAGAGAGCAAAAAGAAATTTTATTTCGAATTAGTAATCATGCTCTAAAATGCTAAATTTGATCTAAACTACGAAAAATCTTTATCACAAAAACTTTTTTTATAAATTTTTCGCAGATGTTGCTAGAGAGCAAAATCACCGAATGATAAATATAAGAGAAGGTGAAAAACCAAAAAACGTTTCGTCAATTATGCGCAAGACTTCATCAAATTAATTTAAAATTAAATATATGATAAAGAGAATTGAACAATTCACATTGTGAAATTTTTATCGAAAATGATACTCGGAGCCGCTAAAGAGCAAAATTGGTTTGAAAGCAAGTAGATTTAGCAAACTGAATCGTTAAAAATTACATTTGGGTGTTTGACTTCGTGAAACTTTTCATGCTGCAAAAATTTCAGATTTAACATTTGTAAAGAAATAAGCTCCAAATTGGCCTAAAGCCGATAAAAAGGAGCTTAATGTTTTTAATTTAAATTGTGAAAAATGAGCCCCAAATCGGCCGGTGGCCGATAATAAAAAAGTTTTATATTTTTAATTAAAATTTGTGGAAAAAAGCCCAAAATCGGCCGGAGGCCGATTAAAGGGAGTTTTATGCTTTCAATTAAAATTTGTTAAAAATGAGCCACAAATCGGCCTAAGGCCGATTAAAGGGAGTTTTATGTTTTAATTTAAAATTTGTGAAAAAATGAGCCCCAAATCGGACGTAGGCCGATTCAAGGGAGTTTTATGTTTTTAATTAAAATTTGTTAAAAACGCGCTCATATATAACTCCCTTTTATCGGCCTTCGGCCGATTTGAAGCATATTGTTAACAAATTTTAATTAAAAACATAAAACTCTCTTTAATCGGCCGATTTGGAGCTAATTCTTTCACAAATTTGAATTAAAATATAAAACTCCCTGTAATCGGCCTCCGGCCGATTTGGGGCTCATTTTTTCACAAATTTTAATCAAAAACATTAAACTCCCTTTAACCGGCCTCGGGCCGATTTGGGGCTCATTTTTTCACAAATTTTAATTAAAAACATAACACTCTCTTTAATCGGCCTTCTGCCGAATTGGAGCTCATTTTTTCACAAATTTTAATCAAAAACATTAAACTCCCTTTAACCGGTCTCGGGCCGATTTGGGGCTCATTTTTTCACAAATTTTAATTAAAAACATAAAACTCTCTTTAATCGGCCTTCTGCCGAATTGGAGCTCATTTTTTCACAAATTTTAATTAAAAACATAAAACTCTCTTTAATCGGCCTTCGGCCGATTTGGGGCTCATTTTTTCACAAATTTGAATTAAGACATAAAACTCTTTTTAATCGGCCTTCGGCCGATTTTGGGTCCATTTTTCACAAATTTAAATTAAAACATAAATCTCCCTTTAATCGGCTTTCGGCCGATTTGGGGCTTATTTATTCACAAATTTGAATTAAAACATAAAACTCCCTGTAACCGGCCTTTG
>SCLH01063348.1:12842-31629 GCA_004367855.1 Oikopleura vanhoeffeni
AGATTTGGCCCATATGAACCGCTAGCCAGACATTTGAGATTTCGGCAAACTAGGGCAGCAATTAGGCATCATGAAATTAAATTGAAGCATACGATTAAGGAATTAAATATTGACACTTTGGGCCCCCGTTTTTTGCCAAGGTTAACAGTTATACAAAATGACTGTAAAAACCGCCTTTGAAATTGGTTATATTTCAACTGTTATTCGCTTATCTAATTCTGTATTTAATTCTTTTGTAAATCCGGTTATTACCACAGAAGAAGAATTAGTAAATATTACACTTTCATTTGATGACTGATGCATTTGTATAAAAAATTATTACACCTGAAGTCAAATTTATTTGTATTATAAAATGTTTTAAAATTATTTCATTTCTTTATTTTTCAATTTGCAAAAATAACGATAATCTCCGAAAAGATAATTCTAAGTTTGAATTCAATTATCTTTGAAAAATCTCGCCTACTACTGTACTTGCTTAATATCGAACTTTGATTGGTCGCGGGCCCCGCGGTCTTATACTACACTCGCTACCACACATAATCAGACTTGCGCGGCAATATTGCGGATTTTACTGCGCTATTGTCTGCGACGCCGCGTCTTCAATCGCGATGCCTGGCAAATGGAGAGTTCCGCAGACGGAAGCTCCGCAGACGGATTGGCTATTTGACCAATCTGATTTCTATGAAGAACAATAAAAACCAAAAAGCAACAATAAATTTGTATATCATCGTGTTAGAAGTGTTTGAAGTTCAAACTAGCAATATCAACTAGCAATATTCACAACTTAATTAATATTTTTTTAAACTAAGTTAAAACAGTCAAATGCCGATGAAAGGAAATATATCCCTTTAACACTTTTTGCTTAATCTGAGAGATGTGGGTTGAAGGAGCTAATCCTGACACTCCTAAGACCCCTCCTAGCCACTCATGAGGCCGCTTTTCAGCCCACATCTCTCAGATTTAGCAAAAGGTGTTAAAGGGATATATAAAACATGAGCCTAAAATCGGCCAACATATAGGAACTTCAATGTATCCTTGAATATAGNAAAAATATATGTTGATAATGAATGTTCGGTTATAATGCTCAATTAAAGCGCTGCGCCATCGATGGCGCAAAGACACTACGGGTCCAGAGATTGTCGGCCACTACGGGAGTTAACACCTGTTTTAAGACATGGAATCGCCTAATATGATATTTGTACGATCACCTGTCAAAATATTATAATGTTTTCCCGCCTTTAATTACCCTTTTGATAATTTTACCTTAGAAATGACTTCAAAGTCAAAAATTATGGTGAACTTTTACAGAGATTTCAATGGTAACTTCTCGAGAATCCAGTGATTTCATCGCATAAGCAGGATTTTCGAAATAGCGATTTTTGTGCAAAATTTTCCGACTTATAACGTATTTCGAAATTTTTACCGGTTCTTTACTGAATTTAGAAATGTGGATAGTCTCTGAAGATTCTAGTCAAAATGTAGCTTAGTTTTTATAGTTTTTTAGTCAAATGAGACTCTCATTATGAGAGATTTAAATTACTCGGGCATCATGATGGATATAGTCCCTTAAAAATCCTAGGTCCGCTCCCTGATTATCCTTTTATAAAAAAAATTATAATTCCAACTGGATTCGAACCCAAGATCTCACACAGGAAACTTAATCGCACTTATAAGTTTTATAATAGTACCGTACTTATCGCGTACTACAGCTCTCTGGTCCTCTGAGCGGCGCTTCTCACTAACAAATAATCATAGTACACCCTCGCGAGGCCTCGGTGTAGTACATATGTTAATAAATTGTGCTACGAGTTTTGTATTACCCCCCACCGACACCCCCTGGAAATTGAATAAATCGTCTGCAATATGAAATAGTTTTTCACTTGAGGGTGAAAAGAAAGCAAGAGTTGAAAAAATTGTTCGTTTTTTCTGTACTCGTGAAATCAAAACAATTCTGAAAAATATAATGCTGTGATTTGATAAGGGTGAGAGAGGGCCCACGGACCCACCGGCGGTGGGCCACCGCGTGCTCGCGATGTTATCTTTTTTCACCCTCCAGAGAAAGCTTATGGCTTTCATATTTAAGCTTAAATTAGGAATGTGGTATTCAAAATAGAGACAATAAGGTGGAGACAATAAGGTAAAAAAAACCACCTAAGGTCAGCGAACAAATTTTATTCACCTAAGCATCAAGTCACAACAATTTTTATTTAAATAAAAACTAATTTTCATGATTTGCCAACCGTTTGCCAAACTGTTTTTTGCTGCTAAAAACCAAAAGAGCATTTTTTTCAACGGGCGGCTCAGGAAATTATTCAAAAACTTAATAATTTTCAAAACATATTTGTTTGATTCAATTTGAAGCCAAATTGACCGAGTATATTCGAATTTTGTGAATAAAGTACATATATTTACCGATGTTTAGGGCGGCACCAGTGAGTCACTCTTGACCAGAATCGAGAAATTTGACTTGCAGTAACAATAGTAGGTTTTAGTCTCCAGTATTTTTTTTTCTTATTTATTCTTATCTACCCGTTATGGACCCTTCCACTCCAGCTGGAGAAGTGGGAAATTTTCTCTAGCAATTACAAAATTCTACACCCACAACCAGGGGTCGGCAAATTTTCTGAAATCGTTTGCTCTGCTCTAAAACAGTTTTCAAGCTAAGTTGCTCAGATCTAATGCCAAATTCGGACTAAACTTCACTCCCATAAGAGTTGCCCAGGTGTAAAGTTCCGCCAGGCACCAGAGCTATATATAGGCATTTCAATGCGCGATTACAGAAAGCCCAGGTAGTTGGAGTTTCAATTTTTGCATAAGAAGTTCAAACGATATATTTTCTGCATCCCACATTTTGCTATTCTATTTTTTTGATTTTTAGTTCTAGAAAATTACTGATAAATTCTTCAACCACCCTAATGACACATAATCATGACGTTGCGTTTTTCACAACATATTTTTCATTCAGACCAATTTGGGTACGCTAAGTACGCCCGTGCTCCGTACCCAAATTGACCTAAATAAAAAAATTAATGCAGACCAATTTGGGTACGGAAAGCACGCCCCNAGGCACCAGAGCTATATATAGCATTTTTTCAATGCGCGAATTACAGAAAGCCCAGGTAGTTTGGAGTTTCAATGCAGACCAATTTGGGTACGGAAAGCACGCCCCGAAAAAACGGCAATATTCTGAGCACCCGTCTAAAAGAAGTATCAGTTTGAAGTAGAAAAATTGTAAAACATATTAGTAACCTTATTCATCCCGTACTCTGTGTGAATTTTCAGACGCGTTGTATGTGGGCCTAATACATGTAGAAGTATAACTTTGAAAAAACGCTTGGGTGTTCTAGAATTGGCTCAGCACCTGGTGCTGTAATATTGTGTCCGCAGTCAGATCCAGCTCATTTTTTTTACATGCTAGAACGTTGGGAATAAGCTCTTTAGGTGGGAAAATTGATAACGTACAAAAATTTCATTATGGAAAATTTTTTTATGTGCTGACAATATAGTCCAAACAAATCTTAACAGATTAGGCTTAATACGAGAAATCATAACATGGTGCAAATTTCCTAAAATTATGTTTTAAAATAAAAAAAATTGAAATTTTCCAATGTTTTTATTTTGTTTGCTCTCTAGCGCCAGGAGTTTTATTTGATTTTTAATTATTTTACATTGATTTTAGAGCTTGAACAATTTCACTTTGTTTTCATACTGAAATAACTCTCGAAAATGATAAAATGAGCCGCTAGAGAGCAAAATAGATTTGGAAGCAAGTAGATTTGGGAAACTGAATAGTTAAAAATTACATTTGGGTGTCCGAGGTCGTGCAAATTTTAATGCTGCAAAAATTTCAGACTAAACATCTTACGTAAAATTTTGCGCTGATAACGAATATGAAATAAATTAAGAAAATTGGGTATTTTTGATGTTGTTTGGTTGTGTCTCAATAAATTTTCACTACTTCAAACTTTTTATAAGTTTGAAAAATAGATATAAAAAATGCACAAATCAAAGGTCATATTGAAAAATAATAAAAATACTAAAGTTGACGAATTTTTATTTCAAAGTGGCAAAAATAAAAATTTAAAAATTGTCTTATATTCAGGGTGATAACCCCCCTGTTTAAGGAGGGTTACAAGAAATGCATGAGTTCTGCGAATTAAAGACTGCCGTTAATAACGGTCCGTTATTATTCTCAATTTATTATATCATTTTTCTAAAAAGCAAAACAGCGAATGCGAGACAGAAACTAGATTTGTGTTTTGTCCGTTTTGATTGCCAAGCTGTAATTTGACTAACAGACTAAACAACACGGAATGTGTAAAACATACACCCAGGTTATCAAGGGCTAACGCGCAAAAAAGTACTTGAAAAGGGTCCTATGAATCTGAAAATAAAAGACCGAGGTTGTTTTTGGTGCGGAAAATTTTGATCAATTTTTTCTGCTCCAAACACTCGGTGGCGCTGTTTCGGGTGGTCAAAAACCGATTTTCGAATATTTCAAAATTAATTGCATAAGTAATTGCGCATCGGATATTACCATCGTGAGTATTATTTCAAGATTCAGCGTAAAAATTTGCTCCAGATTGACATATGAAACTTTTTGACAACAAAGAGAACGTGGTGTGGCACCGGAAATGGTGGTGCCCGAAAAATAGAATTTCTTAAAATCCATCATTACACATTTGCAAAAGAAGCGCCAGCATCGACATTGGGAAAACGGTCTCAGCAACAATGGGTCAAAATTTTGTCGATTTCTGATCAGTTGAAAATAAAAAAAGCGCAAAAGTCACTTTTGACTCTAGAAACGTAACTGCCAGGTTAAATGAAGGCCGATAGAAAGGAGTTTTATGTTTTCACTTTAAATTTTTCGAAAAATGAGCCCCAAATTGGCCGAAGGCCGATACAAGAGAGTTTAATGTTTTCAATTCAAATTTGTTGAAAAATGAGCCCTTGCTTAAAAGGGTTCTGGATGCTAACACAGCAATTGCTGGAGAGTTTTTGACAACTTTTTGAAGCCTGATAATTTTGTTTGGAATGTTGGAACGTGAAAATAAAAAAAAATATTGTTCCTTGAACACTGTTTTTGATTTTGAGATGTGTCACGCACCGCTATTAACATAAAAGCAGCATGTCAATATTATAACAAACAATAAGAGGCCTGATTTCTGTTAATAATAGTGTCAGACTTTTTTAAACATACTTTTCTAGGTCAGTTTTTGACGAAGAATTCAATTTCGCTATTCAAATTTCATTTTTGTTCATATTTATGTGATATGCTAATTTTGGTTAAAACTCTAAAAAAAGACTTCAAAGTCGAATTTCAAAATTTTTATTCGTCGCAATTGATTTCTCAGGACCGATTATTTGTTCAATTTATCAAACAAAGAAAGATAATTTTTGCATGCAAGCAAGCACCCAGAACCCTCTCAAGGTGGTAACCAACGGAGGTCTATAACGTGTGATCTAAACATGATAGGCAGTTAATTTTTGCGGCATTCAAATTTTGTAATCGGTTTCATTATTTTTTCAAAACTACGAAAGAATTCAAAATTTCAGAAAAAAATTTTCTTACGAAATTATTATTTTTTCTGGAATGAAACCGATTACAAAATTTTGAATGCTGCAAAAATTAACTTCCTATCATGTTTAGATCTCGCGGTATAGACCTCCGTCGGTCACCCCCTTAATCAACAATTGTGAATCATAATCATAATAATAACATTTTTTTTCGGCCGATTCGGGGCTCATTTTACAATAAATTTGAATAAAAACCAAAAATCTCCTTCTTTCGGCCTTTTCCCGATTTAAGGCTCATTTTGAAACATATTTGAAATAAAAACATAAAACTCAGTCCTAAAAACAATTATTTTTGTGGCACTTTGAGGATTAAAATCGAAAAAACACGTCTACCACTTTTTTTGTTTTCCAAATGTACATATTCTGTAAAAAAATCAAATTTTTTTGAAAAAAGATGAAAGAATACGACTTTTAAAACAATTTTTTTGCATTTTTCAACAAATTCAAATTGAAAACATAAAATTTTCTTCTATCGGCCTTTGAATTAAAAACATAAAACTCTCTTCTATCGGCCTTCGGCCGATTTGGAGCTCATTTTTCAACAAATTCAAATTCAAAACATAAAACTGTCTTCTATCGGCCTTCGGCCGATTTTGGGCTCATTTTTCAACAAATTCAAATAAGAAACCTAAAACTCCCTTCTATGGGCCTTTGGCCGATTTGGGGCTCTTTTTTCAACAAATTTGAATTGAAAACATAAAAATTCATTCTATCGGCCTTTGACCGATTTGAGGGTCATTTTCAACAAATTTGAATTAAAAACATAAAACTCTCTTCTATCGGCCTTCGGCCGATTTGGAGCTCATTTTTCAACAAATTCAAAACATAAAACTGTCTTTTATCGGCCTTCGGCCGATTTTGGGCTCATTTTTCAACAAATTCAAATAAGAAACCTAAAACTGTCTTCTATCGGCCTTCGGCCGATTTGGGGCTCTTTTTTCAACAAATTTGAATTAAAAACATAAAAATTCATTCTATCGGCCTTCGGCCGATTTGGGGATCATTTTTCCACAAATTCAAATTTAAAACATAAAAGTCTCTCCTATCGGCTTTCGGCCAATTTGAGGCTTTTTTTTCAACATATTTAAATTAAAAACATTAAATCCCTTAATTGAAATAAAAATTACTTTTCTGGCCTTCTGTCGTTTTCAGGCTCAGTTTTCAACAAATATATTTATATTATAAAACCTCCTTCTTCCGCTTTGGGGCTCATTTAACAAAAAAATTGAATCAAAAAATCGGCAAAATTTTTTATTTGTTTTGGAAAAATAAAAAATGCCAGTCTTTGGAAAATTTTCTGTCAAATGACTGTCTTGATTCTGTTTGAATGTTGGCCTTTGACAGAACTGCTAAAAACCTATATTTGTTGTAAAAATATTGACAATTTTTGTTATTTTAAGTGCTCTTAAGGGGATTGTAGTCGCAAATTACGCAAAAAACGTGGTTTCATAATTGATTTTGCGAGTTAATTAGGATACAGAATATCTCAATCCTGAGACAAATGATAACATTGAACAAAAAGCTGCCGATTCAACCGGTTTTTGACCACCCGAAACAGCGCCACCGAGTGGTTGGAGCAGAAAAAATTTATCAAAATTTTTCACACCAAAAACAACGTTGGCCTTTTATTTTCAGATTCATAGGACCCTTTTATCAAGTACTTTTTTTGCGCGTTTGCCCTGAATATAGGAAAATTTTTAATTTTTTATTTTTGCCACTTGTAATACAAATTCGTCAACTTTAGTATATTTATTATTTTTCAATATGACCTTTGATTTGACTTATAAAAAGTTTGAAGGAGTGAAAATTTATTGAGACACAACCAAACAACATCAAACATTCCCGATTTTTGTGATTTTGAAAATTTTCAAACGCGAAAAAAGATAGAACTTGATAATAAACATAAATTAATGTGTATAGATTTGAAATCACAAGAAAAAACTGAGTGTTAAAAGACATTTAAAATTTTGATTGGTTGAAATTTAAACCAATCAAAATCGAGCTTAAACTTTCAAATTTTCTTAATTTAATTTCATATTCGTTATCAACGCAAAATTTCACGTAAGATGTTTAGTCCGAAATTATTGCAGCATTAAAATTTGCACGACCTCGGACATCCAAATGTAATTTTTACGATTCAGTTTCCCAAATCTACTAGCTTCCAAATCTATTTTGCTCTCTAGCGGCTTATTTATCAGTTCAATAGTTTTTTTTATTTTAACAATGTGAAATTGTTCAAGCTTTAAAATCAATTTAAAATAAATGAAAATTTTATAAAACTTCGGGCGCTAGAGAGCAAATAAAATGAAATTATTGGAAAATTTCAATTTTTTTTATTTTAAAACATAATTCTGTAAACTTTCCGCACGGTTTTGATTTCTCTTATTTAACTAAATCTGTGAAGATTTGTTTGGACTATATGTTCAACATATTAAAACTGTAAGCAGTGGTAAAATTAGGCGCTAGAGAAAAAATTAACGAAAATTAACGATTTTTGCGCTTTTTATAATTTTCAAAGGCCGAAAAAAGGCAAAACTTAATTATGAACATATATTGATTTATATATATTTGAAATCACAAAAATACATTGAGTGTTATGGGATATCAAAATCCTTGATTCTGATTGGTTCAAATTTCGACCAATCAGAATTTACATATACTTCATTGTTTCATACTTTCATTTATTAAAAAAAATCTAAAAAAATTATTAATGTTCAATTTCAAAAAAATAATGAAAGTAAGCAAATTTGGAGACGTGAGAGAGCAATCTAAGTCAAAATCAGCAAAAAATATTTTTATTTTCGCTCTAGCGGCATCTCTGGTGACCATAGACTTATAGTTCGAATATTGTTTCCAGAAAACAGCTTATGGCGCATCTTTTGGTGGCTTCAAATCCCAAAAATACTACTTTCGGTTATACATGAGAAAAAAATCGAGCCAAAAAAATCGCCACTTGTGATAATTTAAGGTACATTGTTTGTTATACCGGCTCCAGAAACAAGCTTTTTGCGCATCTTTTGGTACTACCATATAGAAAATAAAAAAAAAACAAAAAAACCTAAAAAAACTATATAATAAAAAAAGGTTTTTATAACTATACCAACAGACCAGAATAAAATTACAAAAAACCATGATAGTTACCTATCAGAAATCTGGATCAGTTGTTAGAGTTAAATGAAAACTCCTTATAAAAATGCACATTAATTGAATATAAGTCCCTTATGCTGATTATTTAAGTTATTCATCCTTCTTCTTTTTTTGACATACTGCAACATCTTACTGTTAAAAGTCAAAGCCATTCTGCAACATAAGAATGCAAATAAAATATAATAATAGTCAATTCTAATTGGTTCAATTTTTGACCAATGAAAACCTCAATGTCAACCCATTTTTATTTCCTTTATTTTCATCTCAAAAAACGTAGAAATTTTTTTTTATTAATTAAAATTATATGTTTTTAAGCAAAATCAGTCAATTTTTGAGGTGTTTTACAGCTTCAAACGGGAAAAAAGGACATTTCTTAATAAAAAACATATACCAAATAATATATATTTGAAATCAGCAAAAAATAAAAATTCATAAAATTTTGCAAAATGGTCGATTCCGATTGGTTCAAATTTCGATAAATGAAAATCTCGATGTTTGACCACTTTTATTTTTCTCATTTTATTCTTTAAAGAAGCAGAAAAAAAATGGCAAATGAAAATAATATCTTACGGCCCACGGGATATTTGAGCCGCTAGGGACCAATTTAGCCAAAATTTGGCATTTTTCAGTGATTTTAAAAGTTTCAAAGGCAATAAAAACACAAAAATTGATAACAATGACATATTAAAATATATATTTTCGAAATCATCAATAAAAATTCAGTTTAATTGATGGTCAATTTCCTGATTTCTGATCGGTTTAAATTTGAACCAATCAGAATTCAGCTTTCCTAACATTATTTTCAAAAATTAAGTTCTTTTTCGTCATCAACGCAAAATTTTTCGTATAATGTATAATCTGAAATTATCGGTGCCTTGAAATTTTAACGACTGCGGGCACCCTATGCTGTGGTCTTAAAATTTTGTGTATGAGATATGGAATCGTTAGACGAAGGCTAGACCTACAAACGTGTATCCTCAGAATTTTCACAACTGTCCTAGAATTATTCTGAGGCGGGATTGAAAGGCATCAGATTACGACACCTATCCCCTTAATATGCTCTGAAATTGACTCGAAAAAGTAAAATAGAGCAGAGCCTGCCGATCCCTGCCCACATTGTGGGCCCTACAACCACCTTAAAGTAAAAAGTTGATCTTTTTAAAGTTCCCAAATGACTCATTTGAAATGAATCTTTGATTTTTATGAAAATTAGAAAGTTTAAACCGAGATTTTATATCGTTTTACAGTTCAAAATGTAATCAACAAATTGGTTTTTCTTTGATCATGTTCATAATACTATAAAATGATTGTCGTTATTAAATTTAGAAATAAAAAATCTGTGGATTTATCTATCAAATATGTTTTTCAAATAATCTTTATCAACCTATAAAAGTGCCCAAACCCGGGATTTAAGTGATGCAATTAAAATTCAAAAAGAAGTTCAAGATTCGCTCAGATACATCCGTAACAGCGAAGATTACTCTTTGAAAATAGAATGGGATTTTTCAGCAAATGACAATCTCATCGACGAATGGCTCATAGAATATGACGAGGACTTAGAAAGTATTTCTGGAAATGAAAAAGAAGTTCCGATCATGCCAATTAATCCATTTGAAAATATGGAAATAACTCTAAGACACGGTTTGCTTAAAAATCATCCCGTACGGGCGGCTGAGATTAAATGAAGATTAGAAAAAGTATTTCATAAAATTTTAGGTCATGATTATTAGTATTGGTCGATTCCAAATTCAATGTACACGAAAAAATGATGTCCCGGATTTTGAAGTTTTTGACGACCCAGAAATTAAAAAAAAAGATAAATTCGCTACAAGAACAAAGTTGTGGCGGTTTCTATTTTTTAGTCAACTTACAGGCCCTGGAGAAATCTGATATTATTTTTTAGCTTAATTTTTGAGCTAGCGAAAACAAAAACGGTCTATTTAGGCCTATTTTTATCCATTTTGCTCTCAAACCGGTGAAATAATTTCGTTTTGACAAAAAAAATGGAACCGCTATTAACGCCGCAACGAATTTATTATTTTTTTTAAATTTCTGAATCTGCCAGTTTACGCAAAACTTTTGACGCCAAAAACGTCAGAAATCTAGGACATCATTTTATTCGTGTACATCGAATTAAGAATCAATCATAACGATCACTTTAGAAACCGTCGATAAGAGGTAAAGTTGCCAACGGCGAACTTATAGCTTTTTTAAAAGTCGAAGCTCAGAAATTGCGAATTAAAAACTTGGCTATTACGAAAAATCTCCCAACTGAAATCGAATTTTCATGGGATCCTATTGACTCGGAATTAGTGAAAGATTATGAAATTTTGAGGGGTGAAGAAGGTCAACGAGGACGAAAACGAGAATCGACAAGCAAAAATAGATTTTCAGTTTCAGAATTAAAACCAGAAACTGACTATATTTTCTCAGTACAAGCTGTTTTAAAAAATGGTAGGAAGGGAGAACAAGGAATGAGATTAAAAAGTATGATGGAATTATTTGACAGTTTATTGTGTCGTTATAGTAGCTGGAGTTTCAAAAATTACCAAAAATTTTGTTAACAAATTTTGTTTGAAAAGATCTTAAAATGTGAACACAGTTAAATTTTGAATTGAGGAAAAATTGACTTGTCAGCTCGTAAAAATGCGAGTGCACAATCAGTGATTGTCAATCACAAAGAAATGGTGAAAATTTTGGATCTTTTACGCCTAAAAAATTTCATGAATGGATAAACAAAATGTTTTGGTATAGGTCAATTTTGAATATAATTGGATAATTTTTGATATCCCTTTAACACCTTTTGGGTGATTTGAAAGATGTAGGTTGGGGGAGCCAATCCTAAGAGGTGGTATTAATTCATCAAAAATCTTAATTCATCAAAAAAAGGTTAATTCATCAAAAAAAGGTTAATTCATCAAAAAAAGTTTTATTCATCAAAAGTTTAATTCATCAAAAAAAAAAAGATTAATTCATCAAAAAAATAATTCATCAAAATTTAGTTTTGGTTTTATTCATCAAAAAAAATTGATCAAATTTTTTTAAGTTTTTTGTAGGGAAGTTTTTTGGCATTTAAATTATACGATGTGCATAGATCCTAACACTCCTGAGACCCCTTCTAGCCACTCATGAGGCCGCTTTCTCTTCTTTTCAGCCTACATCTATCAAATCACCCAAAAGGTGTTAAAGGGAATCCCTTTAAGGGATATATTTACTGAAAAAATGTAAATTTGAAAAATTTCAATGTTACATGATGGCATATGGGAATCTGACGTAATAAAATTTGATTCCAAGACTTTTGGCTTAAAAATAAAATTCGAAAAATGAAGGATTTTTTCCGATTTTTCATAATATCAAAATTTTAATTTTCGACGGTGCGTCATTATATATTCTCGGAAACCGGAAGTTTACGAAGATTTTTTTTTACATTAGATACTTTCTGAAGAAGGGTTCAATAAAGCTGTATGCCAAGGTTTATCGAATTTGAAGTTCGCGAACCTTTCGGGCAAAGGGCTCAAGTGTGAAAAAAATTGATTTTTACGGATTTTTGAAAACTGTTATTTTATAACGACACGTCGCCACAAGACTTTTTATGAGGGGTCTGAGAGGTCAGTTCTTATGTAAAAAATGATCGCATTGATCTGGGCTTACCGTTAAGCATTTAAAAACCCATTTTTGAGCATTTTTGCAAGAACCAATCAGAGGCCGTGCTCAAAATTTCCAAAAATTTCTGGATTTGAAGAAATTGAAAGTTTTTAAAATTTTTGAGATTAGCACTTTTCACGAGAAACGTATAGTTTCGCCTTAGGGGACAACCGCGGCCAGCCTAAGCATCATTAGTTTTCAATCAAATTATTCTAATTTTATGTAGCTATTTGATTAACTTAGAATTAAAAGTCCAAAAATAGTCTGCAATCCTGGGAGTTAATAGTTAAATAGTCAATTTTAAAAAAATTCTTAATATTTTAAATATAATAGAAATGGAATTTGAAGAACGAAAAATAATATTATCATATTTTAACTCTCATAATTGCAGACTATTTCTGGACTCATTATGACTTATAGTGACATCTATTACCGACATGTTTAATTGCAAAAAAGTTCAAAAGTCTATGTTTTCCGGCGGTGAAATTCATTATGAAAGCTGAAATTTCAAAATATGTGGGCACTAGATCTGGCTAATAAGCATATGTTCTCATTTAAAACAGCGCCCCTTAACTTTCTAGCCTTCAGCTCTCTCGAGCTCCTTTCCTCCTGTGTGACAAAATATTCTACTTCGAGTTCATCTGAACCGCCAATTATCAGCACCGCCGACAAAAATTTACCTTCTTAGAAACCCATGTTCTTGCCTGGAAACTTTTTTATTAAAAATTATGGTTCCAACGAGAGGACCTCTTCGAGAGTAGTGGATTTAAAAATGTGCTCAAACTTTATCAAAAATAACTGCAAAACGGTGTTAAAATTGAATTTGAAACTTCATTGTTAAGCTCAGTTCCATAAACTTATCAATATAATTAGGTGTATGCACATTAATCTCTAATCAGCTTCCATTAGTGTTCAAACTCCTGAAGTGGAGAGTGTGCCAAGACCCTCCAACGTCAAGATCGGTGAATCTGTAAATGAAAGTGGTGATTCAGCCGAAATATCAGTTTCTTGGGATCCTTATGAAAATGGGCAGGTTTTCCCATTTTTAGTCATAAACAACGAACGAAAAGAGCCTGCTCGAAAAACAAAGACTCATGCATTTTTTCATAATATCGGATTCAGCAGAACATACAGAATTAACATTAATGCGATTCGTGACGGTAAAAAATCTCCTACAATTTTGCTGGATCACACGACTTCGCCACATAAGCCAAAAATTATTTCTGCTGAATCTCAGGGACCTCATGCTATAAAGACAAAATGGACAAATCTCCCCCCGACGGATTACACTTTAGTCAGATTGCTAACAATGGCTGGAAAAGTTGTATCAGAAGAGAAAAAAACTGAAAATGAAGATTTTATGGTTTTCCGAAATCTCAAGCCAAATACTTACTACAGAGTGTGGTTGAAAGCATTCAAAAACAATAAAAATTCACAAGAAATAGAAGTGACGGTGGCTACAGATGATATTCAAAATAAACCGAGGCCGCCAGTTGATCTTGACTTTAGAGACATTGATTCGTCAAGTATGACAGTTAACTGGAAAAATAATCCAAAAACTGGAAACAATCCATTTAAATGGAAAATTCAGGTGAAGGTACAAGGAAAAGAAAACTACGCTTATGATACGATTATTAACGGAGATGTCACAAATCATAAGATAGTACGGCTTTACCCGTTTACAGTATATGTCGTTGAAATCAGTTCTTACAATGAAAATGGTCAATCATCTGAGGCAGGATTCAAAAATAATTTATCATATTTTTCAACTTGTAGGAAAAATACATGAAAACAAATTTTGGAAACAAGATTCATACTGTCACAGTATAACTGTATGTAACATATGCAAACAGCTCAGTTTCCTCTTTTTGATTTCTGAGGAGATATGTAGGTTCTCGATTCGAAATTTGGACCAATGAGCGCGCATGAGTAATATATCGAATCGAATCGAATTGAATTGGTCGTTTTCACTACTGATAGAAGGAATATGCGCAATTATCAATAAAAATTTATTCTAAAAATCCGATTTCAAAAAATCAAAATACAAATTGAATTTAGATTTTTTATATCTGATGATCTCAGAATTAATCTCAACTTGAGATTCTCAAGATTAAATTACTAAAAATTATGAATCATAATTTATGATTCAGTTTTTATTTACAACCAGTAGATTTATGAAATATTTTAGTTTTTGATTTTAACAAAATTCAATTAGTTGGCTTAAAGAAATAAGTAAACTTTTATCATGAAAAATTAATATTAAACATACATACGGAAAAATAGGCGCTTAGTTATCTGCTAGCTGCTAGCATGATTTTTTTCTTGACATTGCAACAAGATTATATCATAAATTAATTTCGAAAATTGAAAATGATTTATTATAGTCGGAAAACGCTGATTTTTGAAACACTAAATTTTGAAGCCTGACCAAAGTCTTTATCTCGACCAGTACGAACTGCAAAGATAGCCCCTCAGAATTTTGTTGCAACTCCGATTGATTCCTCTTCAGCAAGATTGACCTGGACCACGACAGATTTCAATACAGAAGGTCGACTTATCGAAAATTTTGATTTGGTTGTTAGTCATAATAACCGAAAAATTTCAACTTTCAGCTCAAAAATTAATGTCCAAAATGGTGTTACCAAAAATCCAAACCAGTACATTTATATTTTAACCGGTTTGATACCAGAAATGAATTATATGATCAAAATGGCCTCAGTTATTCCGAACGAGCAATATTCAGATATTGCTATAACAACTTTACAAATGCTAAGATTGCCGATTCAAAGAATAACAGCCATCGAAACTGGCTCAGATTATATAAGTTAGGGATTGCAAATGTCGACCAAACTGGTTAGAGTTAAAAAGCTAGTTATGTAAGGGGGTGCCATATACGGTGCCATATATATATGATATACCCGGCAGACTGGAGTCAATATAACTCACGAAAGTAATTAGTTAGTTTATTTTTTGTGCTTATTATCGTTAGCTCAGCCAGAATTAATGTGTTTCAGCTCATTAAAATAATTTTTTATCTATTTAACCCTCCGAAGCATACAGAGTATACAGAAGCATACATGTAGAAAAAAAAATTCCGCCGAGGCACGAGAGCCTTTGAGAGGCTCTACTTTGAGCGCTGTTTACAGAAAACTCTTATAAGATCAACCTTCAATTTTTTCTTTATGATCAAGTTGAAGAGTTAAATTTTTGAAAAAATAATATCATATTCTAGAAACTTTATTTTCAATATTGAAAAAAAGTTTGAGAAGCAAGGTTAATTAAACCACGTGATACTACCTCATGGTAGGCTCCAGGCAATGTATGTTTATCTCAATAATTGTACAGTGCTCTGTTCTACTCAATACTTTTGTCTGATTGAGTATATCTGTTGGGAATCAAAAATATTTCTAAATAAGTTCAAAATATTCATGAAAAAATCACGTTTTTTAGGAAAAAATTGTTAGTTTTCTCGATTTAATAAAATTATTTGATGATTATTTGAATATTAAAGCGAATATGGTATAAAAGTACCATTCTGGCATGATTCTCATTAATTAAATTTTTTTCAAAACTTATCATTTTATCTATTCTAATATCAAAATAAGATATTTTGAAATTTCACTCCCAAAAAAATATTTTTGCTCCAGATATGTCCAGAATGCTATTTTTTTGCAATTTGTACACAAAACACTTTCCTAAAAACTGGCTTATTTGAAATTTAAATTCCAGTTTTGGGTCAAAAGTTATTTTTTCGGAAGTAAGACTTAAGCGAAAAATCGCCTTTCAATCAACTCAACTCATCATAGATGTCAATGACATCATGTCATCGTCAGAGATTCACATTGTTGAATTTTAAAATGTATTCGAAAGAGAAGTTTCTGCGATCATTTTTTCCTGATTTAAAGTGGCTTGAGCCTTACAAAAAGCTCTATGCCTCGGAGGGTTAAGGAAAGATTTGAGTTCGAATTTTCATTTTTGAATTCATAAAAATTTCAAAAAAATACAAAAAATTATGAAAATTTCCCGCATTTTTCGTCCAAAATGTTTTCTGTTTTTTATTTCGAAATCTGTGGGTAAGAACAAAAAGAATAGCCACTTTCACTTTTTTCATAGCTGCCTACATATTTTTTGACCACCGTTTGAAAAATCATAGAATCTTTACTTTTCATCTTTTGTCGATTTTTTTAGAAATATTACGAAAATTTTCCGCAAATCAAGTTCAAAATTTTTTATTAGTAGTTTTTTGAATTCTCTATAAAAAATCAGGCAGAATCACTTATTAAATTTTCTGGTATCTATTAAATATCCGTATGTCGAAAAAGTCCGATAACAGCCTAGGATGGTCGCGCGATTATCATTTCTAAAGTATTGATGAAATTTACAACAGTTGGCTGTACAACCGGTAAGTGCCATTCGGCACTCAATTTTTCTAAATTTTATTCTTGCAAAAAAATCCCAATATAATGTCAGGCGTAATAGGCGTCATTTTTTTTGATATTCAGGACATTTTCTAATATCAAAACGCAATTTAAGGTCAATTTTTGTCTCAAAAAAAGTTGTTATTCTCTACTTTTGGCCATTTTTCATGGAAAAAAATTTGATATCAAGGAAATTTTTTAATGTGAAAGATTTTCAAGCTACTTTAGCGCATTACACCCGACAATGGCTGAAGTTTATTAATATTTTCTTAAGACAATTCTAATGTCGGGTTTAGTTGCAAATGGGGGTGAGAATCGATTATCCGCTCATTTTGTGGGATCAGACGAGGTGTTTAGCACCCCACGTGACCTGAATTGTCGATTCTCCGCTCATTTATCGGTTCAAAAAAATCAAAGGGGGCGTTGATCCCTATAAAATAGGAATTCGATAATATATTGAAAAGTGTTTTCTTATGAATTTCACAGATACTTAGTTATGTTAGGAAATTAAAAATATAAACGTTCGCAAGAATGAACACTTTTATTGCATAAAAAAAAAATCACATTTTTTCTTTCA
The DNA here is from genome assembly GCA_004367855.1 of Oikopleura vanhoeffeni. NCBI lineage: Eukaryota > Metazoa > Chordata > Appendicularia > Copelata > Oikopleuridae > Oikopleura > Oikopleura vanhoeffeni. Next base: position 30,207 of record SCLH01063348.1, read on the forward strand.
TATCCTTTTCTCAACGGAAATCCATCTCAAAAACGTTTACTATCTTTATAGCGCGTTTTCGAATCCCACTGATGTTGTATAAGTGATCGTCTTAGTGATTGCTTGAGTGATTACACACCGATAAACTAAGACACTGAGACACATTAGTGGGATTCGAACACGCGCTATAGAGATAGTAAACGTTTTTGAGATGGAGTTCCGTTGGGAAAAGGATATATATCGCTCTGAAAAAATGTACCAATCTGCCGGACTTATCGCATCCCCTACCAACTAGACCATATAGTGAAAATAATTGCAATCCAGGTTTACTTTTTTGATTATATTTGTAGAAAAAGTTATATTTTGATAAGAATCATGGCATAAAATTAGAAAAAATTGATTTTCCATTATGAAAATTCACCATTAACTTCGGAAATGAAGGTAACTTTATTAGATATAAAAAATTTCATTACTAAATAGAGAGAAAATGGTCACCCACGTGACCGAGTTCTGCCAAAGTTAATTAATCATTCAATTGATCATTATATGCTAAATTAGACCTGAATAAATGTGTTCAAAATGTATTCTATTTTTTGTATAATTTTCGGCATCTTGCCTTCGTCAGTACAACAAGTAAGATGCTGAAAATTCAATAATGAAATCGCAAACAATAAATAAAATACATGCTTTTAAATTTAATTGAATTTTCAAAGTTCGTAAAACTTCAACTCTCAATAATAATTTCTTTCCAATTCCAATTGAAGATTAGTCTGGCAACCACAAAAACCAGTTGATCATTATATTGTGGTTTATGGTCGTGTTGGCGAAGCTAAAAGTTATAGCAGAAAAAAACAAACGAACAGAAACGAAGACATTATCTATAATCTCGTCGCTGGTATGCAGTACGAAATAAATGTAATTTCAAAATATGGAAATATAACTTCAGCCGATAGCAAAATATTACTGGAAACTATTTTGCCACCTCCTTCAAAAATAATGGTAAAGGGTGAAACGAGAAGCTCAGTATCAGTAACCTGGCAGCCTAGTGCAATTTGGGTTGAGGCATATCTTGTGGAATTTGAAGATCAAAATGGAAATATTAGTAATAAAGAAGTCGAGAACTCAAGAACAGTTGCTTCATTTAAAAATCTTCAACAAGCTGCATTATACCAGATTCGCCTTTGGATACGAAATTCTAAAATTGATTTCAGTGATTTTTTTTGTGTTTTCAAGGCACAAATATTTTACGAACCAAATACAGCCGATTAAGTATTTAAAGCTCAAAATGACCACACATATTCAAGGAAATCGAAAAAAATACAACAGAATCCTTTCTTTCCACTTAGGACTACTGAGAAGCACTTTTGTTGAGAAAATAATATATACTAGCACAATAATGTGATGTGAAGATGCGATGAGGAGACAGTCGAGATTTCCATACAAA
>SCLH01063348.1:31647-46520 GCA_004367855.1 Oikopleura vanhoeffeni
CAAGAGGGACGGAAATATCGCCGAAAGTTTTTCGACAAAAAACTCGGCGATATTGGCACTTTCTGCGAAATGGGGACAGAAATAATTTTTTTTGTTCAAAAATTGAAAAAAGGCGTAGGCGTTCAAAATGACGTCATATGGCGAACAATTTTTCAATTCTATAAGGAGTTTTACAGTAGGTTCGAATGAATTGAATCACCAAAAACGTAGAATTAAGTACTCCACCGAACGCAATCAAATTATAGTTGAAAAGAGTAAATTTGGGAAATTCAATCTTGAAAATTACGTCATTCATGACGCCCAAAAAGTAATTTGTAATTGAAATCTCGAAAAAATTCTACGATATTCGGCATTTTCAGTGGCTTTCTTTTGAGCCTTCTTTCAAAGTGGCTTGGCACTTGTCTCAAAAAAAATCTGATTATATTTATCCGATGTAACTCTGTAGATAATTTGAGGAGGTTGTAGGGTCTTCAAATCCAATATTTGACATTTTGAAACGCATATAACTTTTAATATCCTGTTCCAACCCTTTTGAATCAAAAACGGTTTTGTATTGTACAATACGTAGTGTGATAAATATCCTGTGATAAAAACAATTCAGTTAAATATTGTGGAATCTCATAACCTTGAGCAGAAAATTAATTTAACTGATATTTTTGAAATCTCCGTGGTCGGTTTAATCATTAACACAGGTAAAATAAAAATAATAACTTGGAAATTTTTTTTTCCAATCGACACTCTATTTGACTCATAAAGTTCAGACTGTACTATTTATAATGTATAAATTGTACTCAAGAATATTTTATATCCATTGATAGCGTTTATGCACTGAGAGATGGAAAACGATCAAAACCTGCTAAATTTCAATATCTTACATCAATTCCTCCACCTTATAATCTCAGCGTGACCAAAATCAGAGAGCAAGAATTCCGAATCACCTGGGAGCCTCCTACAATTGCAGTCGATATTTCAAAATATAAAATCACACTTATTAACCTTGACAGTCAGGACATTATGCAGACTATTAGCAACGTACGGTCTGACAGACTCACATACAAAGCCACTGGTTTGGTTCCAGGCACAAATTATAAAATCGGGGTACAAGCTTCAATAGAAACCTCTTCAAACCCACTCGTATACCAAGATAGCCCAATTGCAGAATTACAGTGTTCCACATTATTAGACGCCCCAACAAATTTGAAATTTACCTCGACTTCTAAGGGATCGCTCGAGTTTATGTGGGCGGCACCAAAAGCCCCAATCACCCACTTTGTTATAAAAGCCATGAATAATGGCAAGGAAATTAAATCTGCAGAAGTTTCCGCAGTCGATGTCATGTATGACGAAAATTCTGAGACGCATTATAAATACAAACTCAATGGGTTGCAAGAAGGAATGGAGTGCGGGTTAATAATTGTTTGTTGTTAAAAATGTTTTTTTATTAATTTTTTTTTCTTTTATTAAAAAATATTTGTTTAAAGTGTAGGTTCATTATTTTGTTGACTTGTTTTCAAATTGAGAAAATTGAGTTTTTGAATGTCGTTAATAAATAAGTGTTTTTTTTTCGATAATTGTAAAACTTTATTCAAAGATTTTGATAGTACAATAAAATAGTTAACAATATAGTCCAAGCTTAGTTATGTCCCAGTTCATTATTATAGATCCAACATATAGTCCAGTTATTATTAGAGTCCAACAATATAGTCCAGTTATTCCCAAAAATATTCATTGGCATTATTTCGGTGCAGACCAAAACGACCGGCACTTGGCAGCTGCGCGGGCGCGAGCCGGTGCCGCGAAAAGTCAATAAACTTGCGCGGGGGGGCAACTTTCAGCTGAAGGATGTGAGTTCAATTCTTAACAGCCGACTCATTATACTCTAATTTGACACTAGGGGCTAATTTGACACTAATTTTTTTTCACTTTTTTATATATTATTAACCTCAAAGAATAATCCACCTAATTTTTTTTATAAGTCGAAATTAATGGTGGAATCAGGGGTCGGCACCAGAGTACATTTTTATGATCGGTTGAAAACAAAAAATGAAAAGTCCAAAAATTATCCGAACCGATCATATTTACCGATCAGATCGGGAAAATGTGATCGGTTCGATTGCGATTCGAAAAAAATGTGTTCATGATTGGTTCGGTTCGGACGAAAATCTGAAAAACATGTGATCGGTTCGGATTTTTGGGTGGAATAGCTACCTATAGAAGACTATTTTCTGTTATATTTTCATTTTAAAAAATGTGTTTATTTGACGTTTGGTTATTCCATAATCATAAAGTGAAAGAGTTTTGAATAATTATCGAGAGAATTTTTTGTTTCGAGCAGATTGTGTTAATAAGCGAAATTAAACGCATTTTTCAGTATGAGAATCGGGCCTCAGGTGCGCACAATTAATGCCCGATTCGAAAAAAAAGCGTTTTATGTTATAGCAGTATTAAGTGATCTACCCAAAAAGCAAATACACATGAACTTTAAGATTTTGTGTTCTTTTTGTTTGTTCAGAGTAGGTTTTTCAAGACAGATCAACATACCCTGAAAATTTTCCTTGTGTTTTTGTGGGCTAAATTTTTTCAATTATAGTAAAGTGACTTTCAAAGAAGTCAAGTTGTTCTTTTTTGTGTACTGTTGTCCTGATCAACTCCTAGTACGTTAAAAAAAGATTGTTGGTAGGTAGAGCATGTTTGAATATGCTGGTGAAGAACTGAACTTTCTTTGTTGTTCTTTGATTTTTACTCTCGTATGAAGTAGTTGTTGAGTTTCACCGATATACGATGCTTCACATTCACAAACATATTTGTAACATAAGTTACAATTTTGAAAATATTTTTTTTGGGGTTTCAAGCGTGGATGATAACATTATCAAGTTTAACAGTTGAAAATAGTATCTCCATTTATAATTAGGAGTGAATTGGCGCAATATTTTATATAAATTTGTCGCCACGTGTGAGCATCGTAGACTGGTAAAGGTAAGGGAGAGTGTGTAATTTTCAAAATTCGGGTTTTCAAGGTCTTCTTGCCGTTTTTTGGAAAACTCTGATTTTTGAAATACGATCACGTACTTCTTGAATTTTCTGATTAAGCAAGTTAAGGGGTAATGATTTTTAGATAAATATTTTTTGACTTTCAATTGCCCGATCCCTTGCCTCAACAGTAGTTGTAGAATGGTGACACCGATAAAGTTCACCGATAAAAGCACCGATTTTATAGCTTTTTGGGAAACAGCCGTTTGTAATTTGTCATGCAATCCGTGGCCGGGGTTGTGCGCACCTGAGGCCCGATTCTCATACTGAAAAATGGAGTGAGCATTCCTTGAACGCGTTAACAGGCGGGATCCAGAGTTTTCGTAGCCTAAATTCTCTGAACAAACATTTCCACGCATATCAGAGAAAGTTATTTTGTGGCAAACGAAGTTAGTGTAATAACCCACCGGACTAAACACCTGCGATGACGTTAATTATATATTAATTAAAAGTGGTGTTTTTTGAATTTTAAGTTATTTACAAATATATTAGTTGATTGAAAGCAGTAAAAATTTAAGTCAGATGATATAAATTTTTTTTTAGAAATAATGGTAAGCATAAAATTTTATTAGAACAGAGGCAGCAATAAGTTTGAGTTATAATGTTAGGACAGGCTTGAGTGTAAAGTAAATTACAGTCCATCGTCCAGTTCTATCAAAATTTGAAGACTGATTCATAAAAAATGTCTTCTAAAATATTCGATAATTTATCAGTAGATTTATAAAACGCCAACTCTTAAGATCTTTGGCAAATATACTGTAATTTTGAAAAAGCGAATGTAAATCTTTTTTTCGACGTTTTGCAATTTTGAGCCCAGCGGAAAAAAATACGGTATTTATCCCGTCTTTCCAATTAAAAAAATTTGTGGATTCCAGTGGAGCCATAGAAAAAATTTTATGTGCGCAAATTATAATTATTTTGCAAAAAACTGCGTTCAAACTCTCACAGAGGATTATTTGTTTACTGTGGGAGTTGGGGGGAACCCCCGATTTTAAAATGGCTTAGCTCCGTTGTCAGTATGAATTTTTGGGGCAATTAAAAAAAATCAAGGCCGGTTACGTCCCTTATTAAATCTCTGCCAACATTGCGGAAAAAAGATTTATAAGTTTCGGTAGAAAAAGCGAAATCTTTCAAATAACTTATATTATGTTCCGACATATGAAAAGTAATTAATAATCTAACAAAAGTCTGCGTTGGATTCAGAAAAAAAAAAAATGCAGATGAAAGCTATTGCCGTATCAAAGTTATTAATGTCGATAGCAAAGAGCTTGTACGCTCAATTAGTAAACACCAGGCCCTTATCAACCTGGTAACTTTTAAGTCGATTTGAAATTTCAGATAAAATCAGCTACAACAGCTTTACCATTACAAAAATCAGCTCCTGAACTCACACCCGAGTTTAGCGTCCAATTTGTACTTTAAGTCAAGAAGTATGTAAGTTACTTGTTGAACTTATTTAAACAGGTCAAGGGAGTATGTCAGATTATAAGTTGAAGTAAATTACGTCAATGAAATATCAGGGTACTTCTTGACCGTACTTTTTACTTTTTTTGGCGACATTTTCGCTTGAACCTACGCTCTCGCTACTTATTAACGCAGAAGTACTGCGACCGATACTACGTGGCCCGCGTACGGGCAAGAAGTACAGTCCCTCGAAAATGCGTTTAATTTTCGCTTTATTAACACAATCTTGCTCGAAACAAAAATAATTCTCTCGATAATTTATTCCAAGAACTCTTTCACTTTAGATTATGGAATAACCGAAACGTCAAATAAACACATTTTTTGAAATGAAAATATACAAATAAATTATAATCTGAACACCCCTACAAAAAGATTATTTTCATACGTGAGTTTTTAGAGTTTTCAAATTCAGAAAAAATTTTACTTTTGAATCTGGATGGAATTTAATTTTGTATCTTCTGAATGCTGAAATTATTTTGTAGGACCACCGGTTTGCAAATGACGGGCCCATAAAAGGCCATTTTCTAGTTGCGACTCGCGAGTATTGAGAGTTTAACTCTCAGCCACCTGTCAGGCCCTGCAGGGCCTGATCGACTTTAAACGTTTTTTCGACCCTTATACATAATGGGATCATTGTCGACCAAGTAAACGCTGAACTTTTTTGCGAAAAGTTTTTTGTGGGTTTTTTCAGTTAATAATTCATATAAAATTCATTAAACCAATTAGAATCGAGAATTTCTGCAAAATTTTAAACTCAGTTTTTAACGTTGATTCCGAATATATAGCAACACACATTAAATATCCACTTTACCTGATGATTTTCATGCAAACTTTTTTAAAATAAAATAAGATGCATTTTCACTCAAATATAAAAAAAAATTAAAATTTTTCCAACACTAATTAATTTGTAGTCATATACATTTCCAACCTAATTATTTCAAATCCGATATGTCAGTGACATAATGTCACTATGTCACTGACATGTCAAAAACTATGCTATCAAAACAATTCAAGTTTTACTAAAAAATCTATCAAAAAACTCTGGTACTACCAATTCAGAGGGCACCGATAAAAGCGTGAAGGTAATGAGGGGATCTGATTGGCTGTCGTTTCAGCATGATAGAAAAATATGACGAATCATTTGCGTTTAATAAGCGGTGCCCTCTGAGTGGATTGTACCTAAGTAATTATTTTTTTCCAATGAAATCAGTTGATGTGGCTACTCATTTTAGAATTCAATTCGTAGTCAGTACTATTATTAACTACTAGTTAATTTTAAATAACGTAAACAGTCTTAAAAAACGCTTAACTCAGTCACGCCAAACAAGAATTGTTCATGACTCCAATGAAAGCCGATATGTCATTACAATGAAAATTAGTAGTAGTAAATAATAGTGCTGTCTACGAATTGAATCCCAAAATTAGTAGCCACATCAACCGATTTCATTGGAAAAAATTAATCACTTAGGTACCAGAGTTTTTGGATAGATTTAGCACAACTTGAATTGTTATGGTAGCAGAGTTTTTCGATAGAAATGTTATCAAAGCAATTAAAGTCGTCCTTTTAAAAAACGGCCGAACCTAGCTGGCAGCTAGTAGCTGTATTATATATTTTAGGAATAAAAGTTAAAAATGATTTTAAAAATTTGCAGAAATTCTCGATTCTTATTGGTTTAAATAGCAATCGATCAGAATTGAGTTGAAAGCAAAAATGACAAAATTTAATTTCATAAGGAATAATTTCAAAATACTTTCAAAATAATCTAATAATTTTATAATTTCAAAAATTTCCGTCATCAGTGCAAATAGAATATTTTGAAAAAAAAATATTTTGAAAAACTTCATTTATTGAAATTTCCACTTACTTAGACAATTAAATTGATAATTAGTAGCCAAAACAATTTATTCCATCCTATAACATGAGTTTATGTATCTACTAATTTTGAAATTTAATTTGAATACCTTTAAAGTATTACATTAGTTAAATCTGATTGTTCTCTAATTAAATATAGCAATTGTTTTTAAAAATTAATCGTGTTCAAAGAAATAAGTTGATGTGGCTATAAATTTTTAAATTCAAGGTATAGTTTACCTGATAAACTAAAGGTAGTACTGAAAGCGCCCTTCCAGTTTTTCGTTTTTGTTGGCTTGAAAACGGTTTTGCCAATAAACACAATAATGTTTCGTGCGGAAACCCGAACATATACGCAGATAGATATAACACATAGTCTCAATTATTAACCCAGATACTTTGAATACATTATTAAAATTGCTGCCAAAAATCAAACAAATTCAAATGTCAAGATTTCGGATTTCCTGCAAGAAACGGCTACTGTCCAGTCAACAAGACCATCTGGGCTTAGTATCACGCCGCATGAAACAAAGAAAACGAGTGTACTGGTAAAGTGGAACCCGCCGTCCGTTCCAGTATCAGAATATATGATAAGGAGAATAGATGACACCGAATATAGACATAAAGACCTTTCTTCAAATGTCATTACGTATGGACCAATTTTCGGCAGCGATTTCAAAACAAATCATGTGTTTTGCACATTTTTCAGACGCCAAAAAACAGTCTAAAAACACATTTTCATTACGAAAAGAATACATTTTAAATGATTTTAGTTTATAACAAATACCAGTTTATTTCTAAAAAATAATTCAAAATGTTTTCGTAAAGAGTGATTAAATCGAAAAATATGATTTTGTATAAACAATTTATAAGTCATTAAATAGTGTGTATGACTAAAACAACTGTGAAAGTTTCAGAAATTTGTTACCTTAGTAACGCGGCGTTACTAACGCCCCTAGAAGAAATAGTAAAATTCTTGGAAAAATTTCTTTCAAATTGTGAAAAAATTGTAATGTTAAAAAAATTAGTTTTGTTACGCATGGTTTTCGCCTATTATATGTTTTCAGATAATTATAAACTATTTGGTATCAGATAAAGTCGTTGGTTAACTATCTCTCACCAGTTACGTTTAGCCGGTTATATTAGTAATATCGGATATTCAATATCGTTAGGGAACGATTATAATCATGAATAGCTAGAATTCCAAATGCTTGTCGAGTCTTAAAGAAATATAGTTTTAATGTGAGACGATTTCAACCGAGTTTCTTGTGAACTCCCCAAGGATTTAAATTATGTTTTAAAATATATCTGTCATGCGAGATTAAAAAGACATGACTATTGTAAGATTATTTTTTTTCAAAAAATTCTTATGTTTAGAGAACTCCAAACAAAACTGTTCTAACCATTCTTTAAACAAAAACATTTGAAAATGAATTAAAATAAATTCGAAACTAGTTAGGTAAAAAACAATGATTAATTATTTTTTTGTTTCAAGACCCTACAAACTCCTTAAAAATGCTTGAAATTATAATAATTTGTTTTCATAAAAAGAAATTTTGTTATATTTTTCATTGCAAAGGTGCTCATATTTGATCTATCTCGAATATTTCATTAGTTCTTCGTAATATAAATATAATTTTGTAATCGCTCATAAAGGAACTTCAATCACCATTCCATTTATCCTGCCAGGTCGACATTATACTATTTCTCTAGAAACAGTTCTGAAAAATTATACCGATAATCATGGATCGAATCAACTTATTACAAACTTTTTAAATGCAACATACATCACAGTTCCAGATAAGCCAAGACAAGGTTAAACATGACAATTTGTCCCGTAAAGACATGATTCGATTGGCCGAGAATACATAATTTATAATCTCGGTCTAATTTAAAATTTATTTTCGAGATCTACTAAGTAAAGTTTTTGAAATTTTGAACTTGGAGTGAATCGACATGAATTTCTTAAAAAGGTAACTCAGTTACCATAATTATTTGAGGGATAACTATTTGAGAGTAACTACTGTACTTGCGCGGTAGTATACCATGTGAGTAACTCACAGTGAGTTGCAACTTTCAAGTAGAACTGGCATTGTTTTGCGGTCAATTCGAACGTTTATGGTATTTTTGGTTACCAAACTTTTTTATGATTACATCACATTATTCAAGAAAGTTACCCCGAGTAATTGTTCCTAATAAAATACCTTTTTTCAAAGTAACTAGTTGGCTTCAAGTACTGTATAGACTTGCATTATGCTTTATTTTGTAGTTCAATTTGATTTGTAAACACAAATTAAATACAACTTTTCAACTTGTAACAAACTTGTGAAAGAATATAAAAGAGTACGCTTGGAGAGAAATTCAAGCTAAATTAAAAACACCTCCAAAAAGTTGTTCCAGTAAGAGAGTTTGTACTAGTTAGGTGTGTACTATTTAGAGAGCGACTATATTTCAATCGTAAAATTCAGGTTATTTAGAACGAGCTAAAAGAAACAAATATTACACAAAGATACACAATTTTAAGTCAAAGGGACGAACCATTTTACATTTCAGATAATCTTATTTATTTTTTGTTGTTCTACAATTGTTGGTACCTATGTTAAGTTTTTGTCTTTTTATAAATATTTTTATAAATAGTTAATTTTTATAGATAGTAATTTCTTTAAATAGTTAACATTTCACTAAAGTTGACTTCGCTACTTGAAACTAAAGCTATTCATCAAAATATCGATTTTGTTAATAAAACCCCGTTTTTTGTTTCACTCAAACTGACATCATTTCAATATTTGTGGATTCGCTACTTGAAACTCACGCGGTATTGCACCGTGTAACGATTCGTGTTCAGACAGAATATTTTGTGTTTTGAAAATTTCAATAAATCATTTTTGTGAGATGTCTGTATAAAATTTTTTTGAAGTGATAAGATACTTCTAATTGTAAGCTAATTTATGACGTTTTACACCCACATCTTAACCAAAATTAAGCGAAATTGAAACAAAAGTTCGGGAAAGAACTGCGTTATTGAAATGGGAAAACCCAGATGCTCCAGTGCAGGGGTATATTATCGAACTTTCTCCAGTTCCACGAGATTCATTCAAAAGTCGTTATATCCCAAATGTTATAGCGATTTTCGATGAAATTAACCAGTATGGTGTTGCTATTCACAAAAGTATGAATGAGTATAATATTGATGACTTAGAACCTGGACAGCATTATAGAGCGGAAATTATCGGAGTCATTCAAGGCAGATCAGTAGATGAGGAGAGTTTTGAATTTTACATTTTTTCACATTGATAACTGATCTAAAAATTTATTCGTCAATCGCATGTCGAAATCTTTAAAATCATTTTCACCAGAAAAATCGAAATAATTTAGGAAGATTTTAGGAAACAATATCCTTTTCCCAACCTAAGTCCATCTTAAAAATGCCTACTATCTCTACAGCGCGTGTTCGAATCCCACCAATGATGTATTAGTGATCGTCTTAGTGATTGATTGAGTGATTACACACCGATCTACTTTGGCGGTCCCAATATCAAGCACCCTTGCCTATAATCATACACAAGACAATCACTAATACAAAATTAGTGGGATTCGAAGACGAGCTATAGAGATAGTAAGCATTTTTAAGATGGACTTAGGTTGGGAAAAGGATACTGACTCTTTTTTTTAATGATAAAGGGCCCCGATATCGCCGGCCTAATATCACTTAAAAAACCTACGTAGTTTCACGATTTTTAGCTTAAATTCCTGCCAGTGGCAATATCGCCGAAAATGCGTGGGCGTTTGAGGTTTTTATGACGTCATATTGCAAGATTAAATTTTTCAAATCTACTTTTTTCAATTTTTATTCGACTGAGTTTGGTGGAGTACGTAATTCTGCACATTTTGGTAATTTACTTCAATTGAACCTATTGTAAAACTCGTATTAAAATAAAAACCTTTTTAAAATTTTGACGTCATTCCGAACGCCCACGCGTTTTGTATTTTTGAAAGTATTTTTTTTTCTGTCCCCAATATCGCCAATATCGCCGTTTTTTCTGAGTGATTTTCGAAAAGCTGTCTCTGAGTGAATTTGACCGGGCGAAAACATTACTAAAAAACTTGCATTCAAAACGTTCCTGAAGGATGTTATGACTCCACCAACGATCACAGAATTTTTCACTGATCTAGATCAGATTCAAGATTTTAAAACTGTGAGCATTTCAACAGATGCTGTAGCATTAAAATGGCGAAGACCTACTGCTAACATCACACACTACGATCTCACTGTTCACGACCTAAAAGACAAAACTTCATTCCTGAAAGAAATCGCGAAAGCTGACACAACATTTAATTTGAATGGATTATTACCAGGGCGGCGATACAAAATTATTATCAAACCTCATCAGGGATTAAGAACGTCGGAAAATTGCTACGCAGAAGTTTATATCATGACATCTATTCCACCACCAGAAAATGTTCTCTTCGAAGTTTTTACACCAAATTATGTAGTTTTAACCTGGGATTTCGAACCATCAGCCACGTCGTTTACAGTAAGTTGTCGTGCTAACTGATTAAAATTTTATTTTTGGAAAATTTATTTTCACATTTAATTTTGTTCTTGCGTCAGTTTTTCAAAGAAAAAATTATTATCGTGAGCTCAAAGTAGTAACTGTTACCCTTCGACTTTGAAGAAACGACAACTATTTTAAGTCATTGCTCTGGGTTACTTTTTTGGATAATTACGCCATATTTATTTTTCGAAATTTACAATTATAATTTGATCACTTATCAAGATATGTCGAGTAACGAAAATTTAAACTTAACTTTTATAATTTGTTGGTTACCGAGAAATTTCAGTATATTTAGGTGACCCAGGCAGCTTTTTCGCTGCAATTTGAGAACAGAACAAGATATTCGCAAACGGATTTGGTCATTTAGTTGTTCCTCGGCTGTTGCATGTGAAAATCCGTTAGCAAATATCTTGTTTCGTTCTCAAAATGCCTGGGTCCACTAAAGTTAATTTATAATATCAAACAAAATCGATTTTTTTGAAATAACCGTACTTTTCGCAATAATTCATTCTTATGCAAACTTTTCGTTAATTCATTTTGAACCTAATTTTACATAAGTTTTTCAAAAAGAGTTCGAAATAAAAAAAATATCGATTAAGGGGGTACCCCTCGTGAAAAATGCCATTTTCGTTGTTTTTGAGGGCAAATATCTGAAAAACTATACTAGTACATTGTGAAACCTAATTGTTTAACTTGGTTGATAAATTGATCCTAAATCTCAGATCTCAAATCATAATTAAGGATCACTGATTGCTCGACCAATCAGGAACGGGCTTCAAAGTAGAGTCATATTTTGTAGCGAAAAGCCTATTTCTCCGTGAGTTTTGGGGGGTAGACAAATTATTTTACGATTTTATGATCCACGAGAAACGCATGCAGGTCTGTTACTATCGTTTTCACAAATTCGCTCCAGAAAAATCAAATAACGATTTTTTTAGCTGATTTTCATATCGCTCGCGGAAAAGCCTATTTCTCCCCAGATTTTCGAGTCACAATTTTTAAAAATATATGAACGAACAGCTCATGAGTCATGACTTCGCGAAGGGTTGTTACTATCGAAACCTAAATTTTTATATTTTTTTTCTTCCGAAAGTTTCGGACCGAAACTGTACTTCTAATTGCTGAAAATCCATAAATTTTGATTCAAATGCTTAAAATCGAGACAAGATATTTTCAAACTGATTAAAAAGTACCTTCCTGACGCTTTATCGGGATGAAAATACCACGAACTTATTTCAAATTATCCAAATTTCCAGAAAAAAAAAATTTATAGGTTAACAAAGCACTGTCCAGCGTAAAAACAAGTGGCTTGTCTCAAGAAATAGCAAATAATTGGTATGAAACGTCAACTGATCAAGTCTTTTTATGTGACAGATTTGCGCGAAGTGAAAATATCACCAGAAAATTATGCTTCGAAAGCATTTTAGAGCCCGAAACTGGATATAAATTCAGCATAAACGCAGTTTTAAAAATGGATGATTATGATGATTATTCGAGTTATGAGGATTCTGATTATTATGGGTACCCACCTAGATATCAGCCAAAATATACGCAGCCAAAGTACTCGGAACCGTGGATCAAGAAAAAGACTACTTCTAAAAATATTAAAGCTCCAATCATGCAAAAGCCAGAAGTCAATGGGAAAAGTATCAAGTAAGGCTTAAACTATAAGGCTTAACCCTTGTGAGCATATAAAATAAAGTTCCGTCAAGGCACCAGAGCCACACATTGTGGCTCTACTTTGAACGTTGTTTACAGAAAGCTTAAGGCAGTTGGAATTTCAATTTTTTCTGCATAAGGAAGTTGAAAGATGGTATTTTTGCATCCGACATTTCATATTCTAGAATTTTATTTTTTTTGTTCTAGAAAATATAGTGAGAAAAGCAAGGCACATCATAATCACGTGATACACTGTCACAGTTGTCTTCAAAAGTTACATTTATATCTAAAACGATGCACAAGTATCTGGCCTACGTCATAGTTTTGTCCGCTTTGATTTTTATCTCACAAATCAAAAGTAATTTGAAAATAAGTCAAAAAATTTGATGGAAAAATCATGATTTTTGATGAAAAATGTTTATTTTCCCTATAAAAGCAGATTATTACACTTTTACCCTTATTTTTTAAGTAAATATGGTAATGAAGTACAACTGTGGACATTTTTTGATTGCTTAAATTCACTTTTATGATAACTGAATTTTTTCATGGGATACTTGAAGTTGAAAATTTAGAACTTTCACTTCCGAAGAAAAAATATCTGCCCTAGATATCAATAATTTTTTATTTTAAATGTTATGCATGCACAAAACCCTTTCCTAAAAACTGACTAATCTCACATTTGTATTTATGTCTAGTTCCGAAATAATTTTTCCGGAGTGAAACATAGGCGAAAATCCTAATAAATCAACTCCCGTAATTCTGGAACCAAACATTCGAAAAAAAATTCAATTATTTTTTTGGACCCGAATTTTAATTCTTTTATAATGTGTTTTGAAAGAAAAGATTCTACGATACCGTTTTTGCTTTTTTGGATGATTTTAGGTTATGCTGGAGCACAATTGTGGCTCTGTGCTCACAAGGGTTAACTATAAAAAGAGAATTTTTCTTCTAAATCTTTCTACGTAGTTTATCTGTTGTAAAAAAAATAAAAAATGACGAGTGTAACACTTTACGCCTTGGCACGCCACCTAAAAATAGAAATAATTTATTTTTTAAAAAACTTCTTTGGGTTTAAAAAAATATCAATTCGTTAAAAAACCTTTATTCGTTTAAAAAAATTACTCAATTCGTTGAAAAAATTACGCAATTTGTTGATTTTCAAATTCGTTGAGTAACATATTTACATTTTTAATAATATTAAGGAGATGAGTGTTGGTTCCTTGTACTTTTGAATCACGCCTCCGAAACCTAGAACTATTATTAGCAGTTATGATAAATTTCTGGATAATAGTTCGTCAATCCACGAAAAAGTAAATAGATTTAACAAACTTTTTGTTTAATTGACAAGCCAATATCATTTAAAAATAATAAAAAAGTGATGTGAAAAATTGAAAATTTAGAATTTCATGGAAAGGCCGACCTGCTCAAGTTCAAGAATGGGTTGTAACTTGTACTCCGATTGGCGGTGGACAGTCCCGAGAAGCTGTGGTGAAAAATTTTGTTAAAAATTACACTTTTGATGAACTGAATCCTGGAGTCGAATATGTATTCAAAGTCATTGGTAGATCTTGTATTTATCAAGGTGCACAATGTTTAGAATCGAGGCCATCGGTTAAACATTATGTGATGGTTTTGGACTCCCCTGTTTTGGAAGTTACTGACTTTTCAGATAAAAGTATTAACTTGAAATGGGGTGTATCGGAAGCAGATACAATTATTATCAAATATCGCACAGGCAGAAATTCTTGGATCGAAAGTTAGGATTTAAATTGTACTTCTTATACGATTAAATAATGATATATCTTAGGTAGTTTTCGAGAAGACTGTGCAGCATAATCTATGTTACATATTAAACCGACACGGGCGATAGTAGGGAGCTTCAAGTAAACATCTGAGTATTTTTCGAATTTTTTTCATCTTTAAGTTTATCCATTTTTAACAAAAGTTATACACTGTGAAAGTTATACTATGTACACCATTCAAAAGAAGTGAAAAATACTCAGCAAATGGCTGTGTTTCTATATCCTATTCCGAGTACAACTAGATCAAAATTGCCTAGGTAAAAATACAAAATTATTGTGTGCTGAATTCAGGGTGTTGGCTAGATATAAGGGGTGGTGGGACGGTCGTGAGAGGACCTCACCGTCAGTGAGTCTTGTGTAGTGACTCTCGCTCCGCCAGGAACCAATCATATGCCGCCGCGCTCAAATAAACTGGATTTCATTTACATTTTAAAGACATAGAGAATGTCTATCCAAGATAGATAAAGATCCCGCAGGATTATCAGAGAATAATAGGAATTTTTATGGAAA